>HG995178.1:15630000-15865000 GCA_905333005.2 Lycaena phlaeas | reverse complement strand
CACAAAAATGGCGTTAATAAATTAAACCTAGTATTCTCAATTACGTTTTAATAGTTCTTCTGATTCGCAACAGATAGCGTTAAAAATTAAATCCGTTTTTAAAAATATGTAAGTATTTAAATAGTTGTTGTATTGCCTCACAGATGGCGTTAATGAATTAAACCCAGTCTTTTTAATTGTTCTAATAGGTATTTTAGCGAGTCACAGATGACGATACTGAGTGCCTCTCGAAATAATCATATTGTTTTCGGTTGCAAATCTAAACCAAAAACTTTTATTCTAACCGAAAATTTTCGGTTTATTTAGGTAACATAATTTTTAGGATAAATCAATTAACAGTTATTTTAAGGGTCGGAAATATATTTTAAGATGTCTGGCTTACATTAAAAACATTTCTACATTTTCTTGAGGTGTAACAGAACTAAACCAGTAAATATATCATCAAAAGATAAAAAAAATATTCTTATTTAAGATGAAAAAAAAATGAAAATAAAACCTATCCAGCCAATATTGATGTAGAATGTTTGTAAACAAACCACAACAGCTGATTTTTAGGGTTTACACTTCACAATTTATCATAATTTCACACTTTTAATCGTTTTATCATAAAAATCAAATAGACTATATATATTATTCATTGTTTGGTCATGTAAAACATAAAAATCGTATACATATTTATTTCTGGCGGTTTGTCATAGTTTCAAATTTTGACATCCCTAATGCATTGTTCAGTTTTTGGTAGAAGTCATGAACCTTTTTGCATTTTTGTATTATACTATGATGTACAAAATATACCAGATAAATCCTACAGTGTTCAAAATAATAAGTCTATAATATTTTTGTTCTTTTTTAGAAAAAATTAACAATGAAAGTGAAAATGAAAAAAACAATATGGTGACACTAAAACGATGACTTTCACATAAAATGTAAGCGATTGGGGTCAGATTTTTATAAGATTATTGATTAATGAGTTGTTAACTATTGTAGAGAAATTTCATTATACTTTTCATATTATAAAAATAATAAGTTCTGTCGAAACTCGATAAATGGAATTATAACCTATCACAGTAGTCAATAAAAGTGATATTGCAATGTAGGTTTCTATGATACATAATATTCATATTCAATATTTTACACTTTACAAAAAAAACATTCAGTAAAAATGTTTTTCGTCTCTGCTGTTTGCCGGTTGCCTAGCTACGCTTTGTCATTAAACATTCTACATCCATTTTAGCTGGAGTCGTATGTAAACGGGTAAACGAAATTGCGGGTTTTGAAGATAAGTACTTTATTTATCTCAAACATTTTCTTTTATTCTACATGCGATACACAACCTGGACCGGGTAATCTAGCAGTCGGCTCTTAAGTCGGCCGAGTCCACCTCTTACTAGTGGGGCTTGCACTGACTTACGTGTCCTCGTCGGGAATTGGAGACGCGAGTTGGTCTTTTGGGAACGTTCTGGGTCGACTGGTTGACATAGTCATATACTGACGGAGACGTGGGGAATTCAGTTAGGGGGCTTTTGCCTTGCGAAAGGACTAGTTCCTCAAAGACATCAAGGTGGTTCATTGATGGGTTAGCCAGCATGACTTCACGGGACAGATGAATCGCTTTCGATATCAGTTGCCATTGTGATTTCCCAGGGTGTATGGTAACAGGACGACTACCAGAGCTAGATGTGTATAAGTAATCATTAAATTACTTACCTACGTATCAAGAACGGGAACGCACTTTGCACATGAAAACTAACACGACACTCCGCGCCTATTAAACGCGGTTTTCAGATCGGTCGCGACTCGCGACTATGCACTGACGCCCGTAGGGCTCCGCTGAAAAGCGAACGCGAACCGAATGCGCGTAAATAACCGTTACGACTATTAACGGGGACACAAACTAGCTAATGAGTCACTCAGGCTCCACTAATGCACACTAACACTAATTTCTTATCTAACGGACGAGAAAATACGTAACGTAAGGTAGGGCTACGGTATAGAGTCACTGTGTCACGAGCGAAGCAACGATAACCAACTGTCACGTCTGCACTAGACGGCGGCCAGCGCGTAGTGCGTTGTAACCAGTGTTGCCAATCTGTGGGGAATTCCCCAAACTGCGGGGATTTTCAATCCGATTGGGTAATTTGTGGGGAGAGCGTTTATGTGGGGAAAATGCGGGGAATTTAAGCATTTACACTAGAACTGAAATTAAATCTAATAAAACTAGTATAAGAAGTATAATTTATAAATTATTATATTTAATTTAATTTTTACTCAACATATCCGACTGCAAGTTTTTAAAACTTTTAGAGATTATTTTATGGCAACAATTATGTCCATGAAAATTTATAGTTTATCAAACAGGGAACTAACTGAATTGCTTTCGATAAAATATTATACAAAGGTGGGTCTTACACCTCATCCCTATGAATGACAACCATTTTTCAATTTAATCTCGTACGTTTACAAATTCACTGAAAATCATTTTTTTTTTAATTTTTTCATGTTGCTCCCATGTACAATAGTAGTCTTATTTGAAGGATTGTGATATTTGCTACCTTTTAAAACAAATAATGTTAAGAAGTAATGCAAAATAATCCATGAAATACTTTGGTTTAGCCGAAAAATTTGGTACATTTGGCTTGTGGGGAATATGTGGGGAATTTCAGCTAGGTTTTTGGGTAATCCAGACCATGGGAGTTGGCAACACTGGTTGTAACTTGTTCTTTTTTATTTATTTTTTATGATTAGAACGGTTGTGTTATTGAATGATAACTATTTTATTAATTTATTTATACGTCAAAAATCTCGGTACTATATAAAAATCATTATCATTTTGAGTCATATCATCATCATTAGCCTTTATCCGTCCGCTACTGAACATAAGCCTCCCTCAATGAACGCCAAGACGACCGATCATTTGATTTTTGACCGATGATTCATACACTAATATGCTTTTATTGAAATAAAGATGTACGTAAAAGTTTTAGATGCCTTATATAATATTTGTAGATGCGTATTTATTGCTCATTTAAGATAATTTATATACTTGAGTGACCTACGGTAAATTTTAGCTAATTCTAGAGAAGTGGGGATGGAGCTAGGAGGGTTTGGGCATAACTACATACCTGTTATTTCGTAGTAGCTGTAATAACCGTTAGCTAGTATTCGAGATCTACTATGATAATGTATATATTTTTTTACACCAACAGAAAGTAGAGATTTTAACGAACCAAAAAGCCACCGATATTTTAAAAAAAGCTAATATTTTGACAGGAGAATTTTCGATTGAAAAACAGTCTTCCTTTTCAGATATTAGGTTGAAATAAGGTGAAAAAATAAATCTTTTAAATCTAATAAATTACAGTGTATTTAGATTTTAGAACATAATAAGGTAAGTTTTTACCAAATTTCCTAAAAAAAATATTTTATTTAGAAAATGATAAAAATAAAAAACCAAAAACTTTTTTATTTGAATTTTACACATCAATTTTGAGGTTATGTAAAAAAATTGTTTAAACAAAAGTTGTAGATCTTTTTATTACCTACAACTTTGCCATGTAACTCGTTTCCATAGGACTGGTAGTTTTGCCGGAAATCGAGATAAACCATTTCCCCCTTAAAATCCACCCCCTCCCTTTTCTCGAACTCGGATCGCCCGTAATTTATTTTTCCTTTCATTTTTATCATATTCCCCTCCTTTTCTAATGAGTTTCATCCTACTGTGATTTTCTTTCTTTTTTTACCTTTTTTGAAGGCATTGGCACCGGTCTATTTTACTACATGCATAATATGAATATATTATATTATACGGTACATATTATACCAGAATAACATTTTTACAATTTTTATTTGTCTGTCTGTTTGTTCCGGCTAATCTTTGAAATGGCTCCGATTCTTTCTATGAATCCGATTTGGACGGGACTTTTACTGACATGAAGCTGTTATAATGAGGATTAACTTAGGCTATAAAAATCATCATCATCAGATTGGTCCCGTAGTAAGTTCTCGAAAAACTTGTGTTAGGTACGGCCACGGGTACCAGACAACGGAAATACATTAAAAACTTTTTTATACTATATTATTTATATAATATGTTTTATATTCAAGATTTTATTATTATTATTATTATTATAAGATTTATTATAATAATAATATATAAAAATATACATATATTTATTTCATGACCCAAAAACACCAAGAAAACTTTTAATTCCCTTGAGCTTGACTTGAGCGCCAAAGCCATTGAGCTACAGAGATCGTAAACTAATTAAAATACTTAAATTCTGCTAAAATTAATGAGCTAGCCTATAGCTAGCTATAGCTAAGTTAACTTAATAAAGCAAAAAAGTAAATTCTTCTTCTCGTCGCCCTTATGTTCTCCGTACAGTGGCCGGCTAGTGGTGAAGGGTCATTCGTCTTGACGTTCATTGAGGGAGGTCTATGTTTAGCAGTAATGTCTACTAAAGAAGGTTATAAAAATAAACTCAAATATGTTAACTACTGTATAGTGTATACAGATGTCAAATAGAAAATTGCTTAAAATCTTATACTTTTCAAAGAGCAATTCTTTTATATTTATTAAATATGTATATATATTGCTGATATTTGGTGTATTTAATTATTTAATTCGGGGGTAAACAATCGATCTAGATTAATCTTATGTTTGAGAATTGTGTATGTTTGAGTATTTATGCACTTTTCTTTCCACGCAGTGTATGGTCGCTAATTTTGTATTATAGTACATCGTCCGTCTGGTCTAACGGGCTAAGACGTGTGTGACCTGAAACGAGCGTACATGGGTCGAGCCCCGCTCGGTGATATTTTGCTGTTGTATTTTTATATTTTCAAAATTATATATAATTTTTTAATGTTAAAGACATTAAAAATTATACACTAACTAGCTGTCCCGACAGACTTCGTTCTGCCAATATTAAAATTGCAATTACAAAATAGGGGTTGATCGTAGAAGGGTGAAAATTTAGGGTTGTATGTATTTTTGTATGCAGTATCATAAAAAAATAAAAACAAAAAATTTCGTCCAAAAATAAAAAAATAAAATTTAGGGGTGGACTACCCCTAACATTTCGGGGGATGAAAAATAGATGTTGGCCGATTCTCAGACCTACTGAATATGCATATAAAATTTCATAAAGATCGGTCAAGCCGTTTCGGAGGAGTACGGTAACTAACATTGTGACAGGGAAATTTTATATATTAGATTAAATATATATATAGGTTTAAAAAATGTAGTTTATGTTTGAGATTAAACATTATATATTTTTCATAAATATGTCTAGCAAAACCGAGCAAATGCTCGGTCAACCAGGTACTAAATACTTAATGCTAATTAAATGGAGTAGCTGCTGGCCGTAGATTCGCTGATCACCTGACCTCAGCTATTGTTATTATTCAGATCCTTGTTACGGGTATCGGATTGACTACTTCGTGACTCACATAGTTTGCCTTGCTCTACCTTGGCAAAGATCTGCTTCAGTAATAGACGAATATGGGCTGATAATAATGATAAAAATTAAAAAACAATATGACTGGGTTTGGACTGGGCACTACAGCTGATGGCGCTTTTTTAAGAAAGCATGAAAATGAATATAGTATTTTTTTAGTATAGACAGAGTACAGACGGACATAATAATTTGTGGCAATTTCTTCATATTATATCATTTTGTTTAATCTCAAAGGGCAGCGTTTTCATTTAAAAAAAAAATGCAGACATTTTTCCGACAATAACAAATATCAGCCAGTGGCCAGATATATAATATGCCAGTGGATAAACTCAATAAATTATGTACAGTGATCTTACCCGAGAATTAGTCTCTTTTTTAATAGAAGCATAGAAGGGCAAACGAACAGTCGAAGCCTTGCGACTATCGAGTATCGACGGCCACAACCCAATCGGTCGTTCCGGCCCAGTCTATCCATTAGCAAAAACAGCTTGAAATCCTTTTCGATAGTGATAACGATTGACGCTGGTCGATGAGTATTGAGTGATGAATGATGATTGATGAAGTCAAAAGTAGGCATGTCGATTTTAAATCGATTAATCGAAAAATCGATTCTTTTAGGTAATATAATCGATTTTTCAGATCGATCTTGAACACCACATCGATTCAATGAATCGATTCATAAGCCTCCCGAATCGGAGCGATCAATTCAAAGAACTTAATATTCCTCAACTGGCTGCGGTATTTAGTTTTTTAATTTTTTGCGGTTGTCGGACGCAAAATTTAAGTACTTAGTCGTAATTTGAACGCATCATAGTGTAAACAACGTAATAATAATGAATGCTTTCATTAATTCGGAGTGGTTTTCTATAGTGTTTGTTTTAGGCAATTAGGCATGTTTGAAATTGGCGCGATTAATCGAAAATCGATCTTTTAATGCTCGATTTTAACTAGAATCGATTCTAGTAAGTTCGATTCGAATTGAATCGGAAATCGATTTTTTTTTAAATGAATCGACATGCCTAGTCAAAAGGGTCTATTCCGTTGCGTCATTTTAGCCGTTATTTTTATTTCGCTTTTGGCACTTGTGCGCGAATGTATCTAAGAGATTTTTATGACATCTTTATCACAAAATAAACTGAGTATTCTATAGACGCTCCCAATGAAGTTTAATTTCAAAAATACAGTTTTTTTAATTCAAATAAAATAAAACAAAATTGTAAGTTCATATGTCGTATATTTACCTACTTGGGAGGTGTGTGGTGTCATGTTTCACCTACCCTTCTGTATGTCCTCTCAAACATAGGTTTTGGGATCACGTTAAGGTTTTTCCACCAAGTGTGGCGTCGTGTTACAAGGGGGTGAAAGCGGGTGAAAGGGGTGGTAGATAATGACGTCACAAGTCCACATCGAAATGTGTACGTTATTTAGACACGAATAGTAACTAGTAAAGAAAAATGAATTAAAATAATTTAAAAGAAATTTTTACACGTATCTAAATGTACTAAATATGCGCTGTTACACTAGGGAGGGGAACTTTTAAGTGCCTTAACTTTGAACTACTTTTGAGTAGTGATATTTGATTTATGAAATTATTTTTGCAACAGAACTTCTGTTGTTAAAAAGTATTTCTATCTCGTGTGACGTGCGCGCGTGCACGAGAAGGGACAAGTGGTCGGCGACGACGCGCGCGGCGGGCCCGGCCAGCACGCTGCGGTGGTTGCCGGGCAGGCGGCGCGTCACCAGCGGCCCGCAGCACGCCTCGCCCAGCCCGTAGTCCTCCGGCAGCGCCCCGGCGTTGTCGCAGGCCGAGAACAGCGTCACGGACGACCGCACCCGTCCGCGGGGCTTGTACTTCGCCGCCAGCGCTATTCTGTCACAGAACCTCCTTGCGGCGATTTCCAAATCTTCTACGGAATACGGCGTCACGTCGCTTAGCCTCCGCGCGGTGAAGGTGACGCGCTCCTTCCGCCCGCTCAACTTTTTCAGATCATTCGATAGCTGAAATTAATTCCCGAAGGCCGAAAGCATATGTCAGTATTGTCAAATAACATGGTATAATAGTGGTAGAGTAAGGGTAAGAGTAAGGGTATACCTCGGTCACGTCTATAGTGGTGGTGGACAGTGCGAAGTATGCCAGCGCCCTGACGAGCCCGGCGTCGAGCCCCGGAGACAGCTTGTCACGGTGTATTTTCACTTCGATGAACTTGGGGGAGCCGTCGAGGAGCACGAGCCGACACTCGCAATCGTTCTGCGATGCGATGTTAGAAAAAGTGAAATAAAAACGTTTTTTTTTTATATTGAATATTGTTAGTCAAGGGTAAATGGTAATCGGTATTGGCGGTGTGTGATCTATCTCTTATTCTCCAACTACTGACACGTATCTGAAACGTTTTTTTATACGTATTTTTTTTTAATTTTTGAATGTTTCTTAGTGAAAACCGTCAGATATTAATTGGCTGTAAATTATCTTGACGAGTACACGGGTCTCCTCCTCTAGGGGCCATAGTGGGTTCACCGATGCGCTGTCCCAATGCGGGTTGGTGAACTTCACACACTTTCAAAAACTTTCAATCTCATCAGACATGCAGGTTCTCTCACGATGTTTTCCTTCACCGGTTGAGTGATTTGAATTAACCTAAATTATGGATTTCCGCAAAGTAATGCCTGATTCTAAGCCCTCTGCGCAGGCGCGATTCTATATCAAATTAACGTAATCAAATCGTGTGGCCACCATCCTACTAATTATAAACGCGAAAGTTTGTACTGGATGTTTGTTACTCTTTAACGTACTACTGAATGGATTATGATGAAACTTTACAATAAGATAGCTTAAGTATACATCCGAAACCGCGGGGCGCTGCTAGTTTAATATATTTTATCATCAGCCTTATCCACTGCTGAACATAGGCCTCCCTCAGTGAAGGCCAAGACGACCGATCCCCTGCCACTCTCATCCAACGCGGGCCGGCCACTGCACGGCCATTGTCATCCCACCTGGTTAATAGCCGACCAACAATCTAGTGGTAAAGAAAACATCTCCTGCGAACAATAACATACCTGTTCGAGCTGCAGCGCCATCTCGAAGGCGACGGCGGCGCCGTAGGAGTAGCCGAGCAGCGTGTAGGGCGGGCGCGGCTGCAGCGCGCGCACGTGCGACACATAGAAGCGCGCCAGCGCGGCCATGTCCCCGAGCGGCGCCGA
The DNA here is from genome assembly GCA_905333005.2 of Lycaena phlaeas. Taxonomy (NCBI): domain Eukaryota; kingdom Metazoa; phylum Arthropoda; class Insecta; order Lepidoptera; family Lycaenidae; genus Lycaena; species Lycaena phlaeas. The sequence goes on along the minus strand of HG995178.1, from coordinate 15,856,340 downwards.
CGCCGCGCACTGCAGCCCCATCACGGGCGCGCGCACGCTCGCCGCCACGCCGCGCAGCAGGTCCACCACGCCCTCGATGGGGTGCACCATGAACACCGGGCTCGCGTCGCTGTCCGCCGGCGCCGCGCTGGGCAGCTTCACCACCACCTGCTTAGGCACGAGCTCGCCGACCGCGGCCGCGGGGCCGGCGGGGGAGGGGGGGCCGGCGGACCCGGCGCCGCCCGGTGATATCGAGTCTAGCTTGGCGAACGTCATCGCGAATATTTCCTGCACCTCAAGGATCAGGCCGTGCTCGCGCTCCAGTGTCCGTTTTATTTCTGCGCCCATCAACGAGTCCATCCCCAGTTCGGCGAAGGTGGACGATTTCGGCACTCTGTCTAGCCGCTTAATACCTATAAGAAAACCGATACAGGAGTTTAAGACATGCGTTCGATGAGAAATACCAAGTTACGAGTGCAGTAAGCGCAATGACCGACTGACCCAGTATATTAGCGAGGGCGCGGGACAGGTCCCTGGCGACGCGCGGCGTCCGCCCCCGCCGGACGGGCAGCACCCAGGCCGCGGTGACGGGCTGCGGCCGCACGAGCAGCGCCCCCAGCGAGCGCAGGCACGAGTCCACGGTCTGCGGTGCGGTGCCCGCGATGGTGGCGCCCTCGCCACCCGGCCTGTCTCTAGCGATGCCGACGTCACCTGTGTGTGTGTTGTGTTGTGTTTTGTTTTGCAGTCTGCTGAACGGAGTCGGCCGACACCCGGAAGCGAATTATAATTTATATTTAGGTATTAGATGCTAACCGACACTATTATAACGTTACATCACCTTTAGTGTTATTTGTTTATTTATTAGGACCAAACACAGCTTGCATAAAAAACTTTAAAGAAACCAATAATTATTTATTCATTTTAATTTAACTAAATAAAAATACGTATTACTTTGTGCAAAGTAGATTTATTTTTTGGTTTTTAGTTTACTGTTTGAAATCGTTTCTTTTTTTGTTAAAAATATTTTTGGAACGAAGTTCCTTACTTACGATTACTTAGATGCGAGTGGCAAGGGATCGGCCGTCTTGGCGTTCATTAAGGGAGGCCTATATTCAGCAGTGGATGGAGAAAGGCTAATGATGATGGTAATAATTATTACGTATTGTTTCCACAATTCCAAATTGTTTTTCGCTGTGTTAATTTAAATTTTAAATCCTTTCTTTGTTCGTTTTTCATTAAGCCTTAATAAATTTGTGTTAACCCTCTGAGGAAGTTTACTAGCCTTACTGGCCCTACACAAAACTAAGAAGTACAAAATAAAGTTCGAGGTGAAGATAATTAACAAAAATAATTAATCAATAAATATAATGAAACTTATTTGTCTTACTTATACTTTTTAAAATTAGTTATTTTTGGAGTCGGACCAGCCAAAGCAAAGATAACCTTAACAGACATCTATTCGATACTGGGTGTACTCGTATGAGTACAAAATCAATAATTGCAAAGAAATTTATAATAGACGTAAGAGTATAATATTATGTATTCAAATGCTGTGAATTGTGATTAAACTGTCCTTCTTGGCCGGCACCGACTCCCAAAATAACTAATTTTAAAAAGTATAAGTAAGACATATAAGTTTTATTATATTTATTGATTAATTATTTTTGTTAATTATCTTCACCTCGAAGTATTTAAATATTATTTTAAATTTTTTAGTTGTACATAATTTAAAGGTTTGAAGTCGGTTTTGGTTTTTCATTTAAAATTATTTCCTTAAAAGGGGTCCACTTTGGAAATATCTACTTTTCAAAAAAAAAAAGAACTATCAAAATCGGTTCATAAATAAGCCCTGAACAAACATAAATAAAGCATATATACGGTCGAATTGAGAAACGTCTCCTTCCTTGAAGTCGTTTAAAAAAGGTATCTCTCGCTTACACGACACCGGCTTACGAAACAAGACAGCTATACAGTCGTGTTCGAGCAGTTTGGGAGTTCCCTGTGGCCCATGTGGGATAGGGAAAGAGATTGAATTTATGTCAACAGGCGTCGATAATCGCCAAAAGGCTTCGACTGCTCATTGTCCCACCTGTCCCGGCCAGCCTCACCTATGGCCCCCCACTGCACGGCGAGCGCGGGCAGGCCGGCCCGCCGCCGCGCCTCCACCACCCTCTCGGCGGCCGAGTTGGCGTACGCGTAGTTGGCCTGGCCGTAGTTGCCGCGCCCGCTGGCCGCCGACGAGAACACCACGAAATACTCCAGCTCCGGCGCCAGATCCCGGCTAGCCGCGTCCAGCGCTCTCGTCACTGCAATGTTCGTACAAACAACATGTCTATAGCCTCGGTTAAGGCCAAATTTTTGGCACGAAAAATATAATATTGTTAGCAGGCACGATAATATATACAATACCATCAATTTTAGGTCTCGACACTGTTTCAAAATGCTCGGGTGTTTGATTTTCAAAAGCGGCGTCTCTGAGTAAGGCGGCGAGGTTGAACACGCCGGCTACGGGGGCGGTCTCTGCGGCCGTCCGAAGCAGCTCCCGAGCGGCGCTCTCCGAGCCGCAGTCCGCTGCACGCACGCGCACGCGCACGCCGCGCGCCCGCAGCCTGCACACATATTGCCATATCTACCCTAGTCACGAGTCACAGGGAAACGAGCAAATGTTTCTAGTTTTCTCACCTGCTAAGACACCAACTCTGATATCCAGTACGAATACCTCGGCGGGAGTTTAGCAGCAAATCTCTCGCTCCGCGCGACACCAGCCAGAACGCCAGCTCCATCCCGACTCCGCCCAGACCCCCTTGAAGCCAATCACTTCCATTATAACAGGTTCTGATAGCAAACAGAAGCAACAAAACTTATGGCCACAAGGGAGTACCGACCGACGAGTACGTAGGTCCTGTCAGGGCGCACGCGGGGCTGCAGCGCCACGGTCGGCGCAGCGCCCCGCTCGCTCCCTTCGCCCCCCGCGCAGCCCCTTTCACCGCGCACTCGCACCAGTACTTTGCCGATGTGTTTGCCGGTCGCCATGAACCTGTTTCAATGCATTAATATGCTTAAAGAACATTATGCTTTATTTAGTAATACAGATGAGCCCGCTTAATAGCCCCGCCTAGTGAGACACCTTACGGCGGTCCCTGCCGCTCGGCTCTCGAAACATGATTCCAAACATTTAAACGCTCAATACGATTTTTGATTCCGCGTAATAACTGCGATTTTTTATCGTCATGGCATCACGTATTGTGTGGCGTCAAATCAGTGGGGAATAAAGGATAGTGCTACGAGGAAACACGAAATACTTATAACGCTGTAGGGACACGGTATTATGTACCGTGTATGTAGTACGGATATTATGCCACGCCACGCCATAAAAACGTACAAACGCCGTTACGTTTATTTCTTAAGTTGATACCACAAGGGAAAAACATGCGACGGTCCCAAAACATGTAAAAGGGTCTGATAAAAGGTTAGGCAGCCGGGAGTGCGGCACAGCGCATCCCTTCCGCTGGTACCATGCAGCCGGGAGTGCGGCACAGCGCATCCCTTCCGCTGGTACCATGCAGCCGGGAGTGCGGCACAGCGCATCCCTTCCGCTGGTACCATGCAGCCGGGAGTGCGGCACAGCGCATCCCTTCCGCTGGTACCATGCAGCCGGGAGTGCGGCACAGAGCATCCCTCCCGCTGGTACCAAGCAGCCGGGAGTGCGGCACAGCGCATCCCTCCCAAAGGGAAATTATTATTTTGAGTAACATTATTATATTTGCACTAATTTAATATACATGATTTTGTATTAGGTATGTATTAAGCACTCTAACGACTCTATAAATCTATTTATTTATTATTAACATGAAATTTTTACTAAATAGTTAAATACTGTAAACTAAGTACCTAATGTACGTAATGCAGCATACTGGAATTTGATTCCAGTATCCTGCATTACGAATACTTGCATAAGACGCGTTTTCTGTATGATCTCTGTGACACATCACACAGCCTTAAGAGAGTTTTATTGTCTTTGCCGTCATAATATACCTGAAGGCCTGCTCCAGCCGGTGGGCTCCGAACACGGTCCGGGGCAGCGGCCGCACCACGCCGTCCGCTATTCCCTGCCCCATACATCTCGCTACACTATTCTTATCCTCGTCCTTTACGTTTTCACCGATTAAAGCTTTGAGTATGATTCCATGGAAAGTTGTATTTTTAAGAAATAGAGACATACCCTGTGAACAATAGAAATATTCACAGAAAGTCGAATTTATTATTATTACTAATAGTCATATTATTTATTCGATAAGGGAGAATATTTCCTCAATCATTCACTCACCAGAGACGTATCGTTCGAGAAATCGAACCGTCCGATCTCGAGGAAGCGTCCGCCGTGTGCGAGGCAGCGCACGGAGGCCAGCAGCTGCGCGCCGGCAAGCGAGTTGAGCACCAGGTCGACGCCCCGGCCCCCCGTGCGGCGCATCACCAGCTGCTCGAAGGAGGTGTCGCGCGAGTTGCCGACGTTCTCCGCGGGTAGCGCGGGGAAGCGCTCGCGCAGGAAGGCGCGCTTGTCCGGCGTGCCGACCGTGGTGTACACGGTGCAGCCGGCGTGCAGCGCGATGGCGATGGCGGCCTGCCCCACGCCGCCCGAGCCCGCGTGCACCAGCACCGACTCGCCGCGCCGCATGCGCCCGCGCACGCTCAGCGCGTAGTACGCCGTTGCGTACGCCACCGGCACCGTGGCCGCCTCCTCCAGCGACCACTCGGCCGGCACCTCCCAGAGGAAACCGGGGTCGGCGAGGACGGAGGTCGCCAGACCGCGCGAGGATACGATGCCCATCACACGTGTACCTCTCGCCGACCGACCACTGAATTCGATACCTAATGGACATTCCTAAAAAATATTAATTTATTTATTTATTTATTTAATATAATTACTACATATTTAAAGAAGTTTAAATTTATAATAATATTAATATCTATATATATCTCATAAAAATAATATTATTTAAAATATTATTATCGTTTAGTTATTAGTATATATTATCATAGTACAACATCGCTTTTTATTAAAGGAACAAGGGTCCCTAACATTGTTTCTTTAATAATCGACCATTCACCTGTTCCAAAAGTCCTGCTGGCGTCGAGTCCTCCGTGAGTTTGCTGGTCGCCAACATGATGTCGTGGAAGTTGAGTGAGGCGTAGTGCACCTCACACGCGCTTGCCGTCCGGGAGGCGTCCTGGCACGTCGCTAATAGCACATCGTTCTGTACCCACCTCAGCGATGATAAATCGCCTAAAGTTTGTATTTTCACGTAAGAGTGTTCGGCCTGCACAAGTAAATTTATTATAAACTAGCATTTGCCCGCAGTTTCAGCCGCGTAGAGTTCGAAAAAGTAGTTCATGTATTTTGTTTATAGAATGACATAAAAAACTAACAAATAAGTACTGCTTATCTACTACTAATTACAGAACTATAAAGGACTAAGTTAAGTACTATACAAAATTGCAATATTACCCTTAGAGTACTCTGATCATCTTCTGAAATTATGAGGTGTCTGTAAGATCCCCAGTTACCTTCTTGAAGCACATTAACGACCAGGTCTTTTTGCACCTGACCTAAGTATGTCGGAGAATCGGGTAAGAAGGGCTCTTCGGCGTTGGGAAGGAAATAAACTCTTAACGACCGTCCGATCGATTCCCATTTCAAAGAAGAACCGAGGCCTAAGATACCACTGTAGGGCGATCGCGCCACAGCATAAACACGGCGATTCCCTGTCTCTGAACGTTTCAGAGCATCTTGAAGTTTTCCCAACCAGTCGTACGCATCATCTTTTAATTCGACGACAACGGCGTCTGCCGGGAGGACGGGGCGGCGGCGCAGCAAGAGGAACTCATACTCCATCGTCTTTTGTCTCGACACGAGCACTACCCCGACTCTCTCGAACATATCGAGAATATTTTTGTCGTCCAAAGTTGGGATTGACTCTCGCAGCAAAATCATTCCTGAATCAGCCGACGCAAGCATTAATAATTTTAAACAATTTTCAGCGTCGGTCTGGAAGACTACATTGGTTGCGAATACTAAATGATATTCATTTTGATACGTATCGATGTGAATTTTACTCGAAAGTACCTGAAATGTGAAGCAATGTGCTGTTTATTTACAAAATAAAACTCAATGTTCAAAGTTCGGAAATGATTTACTTGCATCGTACCTTTATATTCTTAGAACTCAGTAAATGAGCATTTTGATCATTGTCTTCGACCACTACAGAGACATCGAACCTATGCCTGGATATGTTCTGGAGCACTGGAGCCATTTGCACTGCGAGTGGTTGGTCGTTACTGCGTCCGAAAACTATTTCGATTATCTTAACATCTAAGGTTTGTGCGTTCTCCAATGCTAATTGCACATTAACTGTTAGTGCATCTGCTATGGAAATCATCTGATCAGGAGAGGAACTTGCGATATCGTACGGTTGAAACGTATAGTTTTCTAAAATGGGTTGCATCTCTGTTCGCAGTTGTCGCGAAACAGGATGGGCTCGCAGTCCTCGGAACTCAATGCCCGCCGCACGTACTGCGTCGATTTCTCTATGAACATGGACGGGCAGCGCGCCGCCGGTCGCGGCTGCGGCCCGCAGGTGCGCCGCGGGGTCCACCAGCGCGTGGCGCAGGCGCGTGGGTACCAACAACTGCTTCGTGTCTACGCCTAACATTCTCAGCTGGAGCATCGTATCCATGAAACATATCCAGTTGTTATTCCAAGCCAACGTTCCATATGTAGCCTCAAAATTGCAGTCGGTGATTCCGCAAAACGCCCCGGAGTAGTGGTAGCCGCGCACACGGAGCTCCGTGTAGATATCGTCTTTCAGCAGCGACGGCCCGGCGGTTTCGGGTTCGGAGCAGTCGTGGTTCGGGGACTCGTGTCGGGTGGCATCAGCCAGCCGCACCCGACCCGTCACCACGACGCTATTGTTTTCGGATATCTCAAAGTCTCCGGTGTTCTTTAGTATGTCTATATGGAATTGCACTGGGCCGCGATCCGGCATAACTGTCGGTCGCTTAAATTGTACATTTTCGAATATAATAGGTGTATTTTCTAAGGCTCTATTATGTAATTGTGCCATGTTTCTCCATACTAAGACCTGAAAAGAGAAAAGAGGATAAAAAAGTACACAAAAAATTGCTACAGGGGTGGAAGTAAATTATTACTACTACAAACACTTCTTTAATCATACTCATATAATTTAAAAATACTAGAAGTTACGAGAAACTGCAAACCGCATAAAGAAGGGGTTCGGATGGAACCACACATATTTTGTTTACTTTTTCAAAATATTTTTTTGTTTTAAGTACCAGGTATCCGGTTGCCGGGAACAATATCCGTCCATCTATGTTATGGTCAGCAATAAACGAGTCATCGGGGTTGGACAGATCGTACTGAACCACGGCGCCTCGGCACCGCGAGCTCTCATACTTCGGCACTCTGTGCTCGACGGAGTGGTCCCACAGCACTCTAGAGGCGAGCGAGGGCGTGCCGCGGGGCACGGGCCAGGCGGCGGGTGGGTACAGCGCGGAGACCCGCGGCTGGGCGCCGGCCCCGTGCAGGCGGCCGAGCGCGCGCAGCAGGTGCATGCAGGCGTCGGCAGCGCCGGGGGGCCCCAGGGGCACGTGCACCGAGTCCACCCGCGCCCGCCGCAGCACCGCCTGCAGCAGCGCCCGCGGCCCTATCTCGATCACCAGCGCGTTCTCCGGAACCTCGGCCATCGCTTCGGCAAACCTCACCGGACAGAGGAGGTTGTTCACCAGGTACTCGGCGTCGCATACTGTCGCTAATGGACGTAAATGGATATCAACGTTAACTAATGTTTTTAAGTTCGACCAACTGTAAATCCATAAAAAAATAGCACAGTTAATAAGTAAAATTTATCTTGCTACTTTAATTTGAATGCACAGAGTTAAGAATTTGTTGAATTCCGCAAATGACTGGGTTATTTACATACCAATTTCCGAATTCCACTTGTCCCTCGGCAGCGAGGACGATATCCACCTCGGCGAGCGCGGCCGCGGGGTTGCGATGAGGCGCTGGAGGTTGCGCCGCAGCAGCGGGCCCGCCGCGGAGATGTACCTGCTGTGAAACGCGACCCCCGCGCTATTGACGCGCCTCGCGAATATCTTCTCTGATGATAGCTGCTCCACAAATTTATCAATTGATTCCGTGGGCCCGGATATCTGCCGGGTACAAGGATAAGGTTCAGTATTTGCATTGAATTACAGCAAACTTTTGCTTATCGTTGAAGTTCACATAAATATCTTCACAATGGTCTCTACTCTCTTAGCGGCTGAGATTAAAATGAAATGAACGCAACGCAACGAGCCCACGTCAGGGAAAATACCCACAAGAAACTCTGCTGGGTTCCTATCATTCTATTTATTATGATTATTATTTCACAAAGTCACTTAATTTTTTTTATTTTTTATTTCAGGGCAATTTATTTTGCAGCATAGGAATTTCATATTAGTTTAGTTTTAAATGTATTAATTGACGACTGTTTTGTAGCATTGGGGAGTTAATTATATACTCGTAAACGGCATAAAGAAGTTACTAATTTCATGGAGCCTGTTTTAATGTATTTTACTTTTTAGACACTATATACAAGCTATGCAATTTAACCTCTGTGTGTCTCTTATAAATGTATAGTTAATACGGGTGTATTATACATTTATTACACGGACAGCTCTTTTCTGCAGAGCAAATGCGAACAGATCTGATATCTCACCGTCACGTTATCGAGACAGTTGTGGCAGGCGAGGTCGAGGTCGGGCGGACAGCGGCGGGCGCACTCCTCCCACGACAGCCCCACGGCAGCCATCGCCCCCGGCGAGACCCCCGCGTCCGTCACGCTGCGCGCCCTCCAGTACGCCGCGAGGATGGCGTCCTCCGCGCTCAACGACCCATCCGCATATGCGCACCCTGTCATTTAAATTATAATTAGAATGTTAAAATTAGCAATTTAATCTCAATAATGAGTTGCAAACCATTGCTATGCAATGGCGACAGTCGCATACATTTCCTTGTAATGCGAAACTAGACAAACGTGCGTCGCCTCGCCGTGCGCCGCGGTGGAGCCGCGCCCTTACTTAGTTGTTGCACATAGTTTGAGTAAAAGATATAGATTTAAAAGGTTAAATTATGTGCATGAGATATTAGTAAAACGTTTTAATATGAAAATCAATTTAACGGGTGAAGTGAACGATATTATAATTTACATGTGTGCGAATGAAATATCATTATAAATTATATTAAATACTATCTGTTGCCCGCAGCTTCGCCTGCGTTACCTAAGATTTACAACGGCATCTTAGCGGGATGATATATCTTTACCGATAAATGGGCTATCGAACACTGAAATGTTTTATTAAAATCCGACCGATAGTTCCTGAGATTAGTGCGTTCAAATAAACAAACTCTTTAGCTTCATATCTTAAGGATTGAAAGCATGAGTAAAATAAACTCGTTTAAATGTAGTCCAAAAAAATCAAAATTTCTGAATAAAATATGGTTGTTGTGCCTCACTCGACATAGATAGGTATAGTGTGTCGGGGACTTTTTTGTAGATAATTATAAGATCTACAATTAATTAGAACATTTTATGGTTCTATCTTTTATAGTTTAGGCAGCGTACGCAAAATAAGTATCTTTTCTGGTTGATTTTTTACACCTCGTGTCCGAAAAACCCAAATATCTTACGGGACCCTGTTTTTTCCAGAATAAAATTTAGCCTATGTTACTCGTGGATAATGTAGGTTTTAAATGGTGAAAGAATTTTTGAAATCGGTCCAAAAATTTTTTGGAGCCTATTCATTACAACCAAAGAAACAAACAAAGTTTTCCTCTTTATAATATTAGTGTAGACTATTAGATGCGCGGTCTGTTTAACAATACTGAAACAATTTGATTGAAAACGATTATACGTATGACTTTACAGTAGGAGGAGGTCCAAGTTAACGAAATAGTATAATAGCGTTGACCATCATCACTCATCAGTCATCACTCATCACCGTTGCTGCATCGCTTTGTTTCCTCAACAGGAGGAATGCGACGCGCCGGTGCCGACCCGTAATGACAGCTGTCCGTAGTATCAAATTACTCTATGATGACAGCGTTAAAGAAAATTAGTGAATGTGTAATCACCAATCGAGTCACCAGCTGACGTACAATGTATTATGTCATAACCAGCTCATTATTTTTTTTCGTTGAGATATTGGGTTAACTACAATTTATCAAATATTTGAGCTGAGAGGAAGTGACTGAATTTTTATTTTCTTTTTCATCATGCGTGGGGGGCTCCCACGGCTCATCCCCCAACCGAGAGTCAGCTGACGTCCACGAGGCTTTATAATACTGTTCTCCGATGCGTCTCACGAAGTATCTCGCGGGAGGAAATGATTTACCAAATTTTCACCTGGCTCCCGGACCAATACTATCTTTATTAATATTCAAAATATTTTGTTTGTTTACATAGATAAGATAGGAAAGAAGAAGTTTTATCTATTGTAAGCACTAAGCAACATTGACAGCGAGTAACATAGGCTGTAAATTGTTTACCCGTGGGAAGCAGGACGGACCGCCAGCGCTGGTAACCAAAAACTAAAAATAAAGGCTAACTCCTCAGATTATTAATAAGTCGCTCACCCATTTCCCCCAGCGAGTGTCCGACGACACCGTCCGGGCGGACCTCAACGGAGCGCAGCACGTCCACCAGAGCCAGCTGAACCGCGGTGATGCACACAAACGACGTCGTCATGTCCTCGAACGCGGACTCCGGGGCTTCCGTGAGAATATAGTGAAGATCGACGTCGTGTCGCCTCAGCACCTCCGCGCTCCTGTTGATGCTGGAAGCGAACGTCGGTATCCGCATCAGCGCCCTGCCCACTCCCGCCCGCTGGGAGCCGAGACCGGAGAAAACGAACCAAATGGGTCGCCGCTCGTTACTGCCCAGTTCCTGTTTCAAAAATAATATTCATTGTTAAATTATTTCATCAAGCGACGTTCCTCTTACCCCGACCTGAGCTCGAATACTTATCTAGTATACAGTATTATTTATCATGGTACACATAACACGTGTTTTGTCTAATAATATTTTTTGACAATATAGTAATGTCTGACAGTGATATATTAATAATCGAAAAAATATATCGTATATATCGTCGAATATACGTATGTATTAATAAATATTAGAGACATCATTTTCTACAAGAAAAAACCGTAAGTAATTTAATTTCGCTGTTTCGGGCTTCGAGGACTATTTTTTTTCATATAGTTTGTTTGTAACGTACTTACAAATACTTCCTCCAGAGCCTGTGCGTTGTCGTTGTGTTGTTCGTCGGGCGGCAGCAGGCGGTATCCGCGGTGCGCGTGGCCGGGCACGTTGCGCGCGTGCACGGCGTCCAGCAGCGCGTGCAGGCCGGCGTCGCGCGGGTGGGCGGCGGCCAGCGCCAGCAGCTCGCGCGCCGCCGGCTCCGTGCGCCCCGACGACACCACCAGCCGCGGCAGACCCCCCGCGCCCGCCCCCGCCGCGCCCGCGCCGCCCCGCTCGCTCTCCAGGATCACGTGGGCGTTGGCGCCGCCGAACCCGAACGAGTTGACCGCCACCAGACCGCCGGACCACGGCGTGTTTTTAGTTACCACCTGAAATTATTAAAAAAATGAAAAGCTTACGAAGTTATTTTCTTTCATAAAAAAATCAGATGGATTGGAACAACGGAATTTTACCCGCACTGGTATTCTCCCATAAATATATTTTACGAAATCATAAGAAAAATAGTTCGCCTTCTTTAGAAATCTGCCATTAGTATGGGAATTAGAGAGTGATGTCACTCTCTAAATCTCCCTTAATTTTTTTTATTACCCTTAGCAAGCTCTTCATTTGATACTTGATATCCATATTGACTATAGTAGGAGTGTATTATGGCTCTGTGAATAGAGAAATTCTAAGTGTATTTGAGAGAGTGAAGCCAATGACGTGCGGGACTATACGCTCTCAGAAGCATTGTCGCTCTAGAGTCATCGCCACTTTAGAAGTCCGATAGACGCGGCGCTGCGGTCTCATAACTCAATGTTGCCAATTTATAGTGTAATAATTTTCCACTAAGTCTAGTACAATAAAAAAATTAAATAATTATGGGCCTATGTTCAGTAGTGGATTGATAAATACTGATGATGATAATAATGACAAAAATAATTATAGCAGCAAAATAAAAATCTCCCTGCCAGATTTTAGTAAAACAAAACATTTTTTTTTAATGTTTCGTTTGTATTTTTTACGTATAACCGATTAGTAGAATTCATCTAGACTAAACTAGCTTCTTCTAAACAAGCTTCTTTGGTTGTGTTCGGCTTTTGCCAGGAGTGACGATTTTCTCAGAAGTAATTGCTGCCATTGTTACTTCTTTTGTTATTCGACCTTTTTTACAGAAACACCTGAAAATATAATTCATATGAGCAAGGATTTAATTTTTTTACCTTGTATTTATATTCATATAAAATATCATAAGATAAATGTAGGTATAGAGTTAATGATAATATTTTAACCATAAATTAGGCAAAAATAAGTGACTCTGGCATCTCTTAAATTTACCTGTCATGGCAGTGACATTTATAAACATTTTATTCAACGGGGTTAATTGTTGTTTATTTTTACTTTCTAATTCACAAATTTATTTCACTTTAATGATCATTTTAAGGCCTTCACTTTTTACACCTCACTTTATATTATATGCTCCATATTTCACGTAAAACAATTTAAAATATCACAACTTCTTACTCCAGACAGACGTCAAGATGTCAATGTTGTCAAATTTAGTTCGGCCATTAGTCGTAGGACTTTAAAAGTGGCGACGACTATACGGAAAAATTAAAAAGAAACGAAGAGACGCTGAGATGCTCAGATGTTTCGTTTGAATCGGTCACTTATAAATAATATTATCATCTGTCAAGCTTTTTTACCTTGTAACGTTGCTCTTGCACGTTACATAATTTTAGGTCCTCGCCACTTTAGAAGTCCGATAGACGCGGCACTGCGGTCTCATAACTCAATGTTGCCAATTTCTAGTGTAATGATTTTCCACTAAATCTAGTACAATAAAAATTTTAAATAATTATAGGGCCTATGTTCAGTAGTGGATTGATAAAGACTGATGATGATAATAATGACAAAAATAATTATAGCAGCAAAATAAAAATATTTTTATTTTGCTTCACTACATTTTTTTTAAATATTTCGTTTGTATTTTTTACGTATATTAGTATAATTCATCTAAAACAAGCTTTTTCGGTTGTGTTCGGCTTTTGCCAGGGGTGACGATTTTCTCAGAAGTAATTGCTGCCATTGTTATTTCTTTTGTTATTCGACCTTTTTTACAGAAACACCTGAAAATATAATTCACCTGAGCAAGGTTTAAATTCTTTTACCTTGTAATTGTATTCGTATAAAATACTAGCTGTTGCCCGCAGCTTCACCTGCGTTAACTAAGATTTACAAGGGGATCTTAGCGGGATGATATATCTTTACCGATAAAGGGGCTATCGAACACTGAAATGTTTCATTAAAATCCGACCGATAGTTCCTGAGATTAGCGCGTTCAAATAAACAAACTCTTTAGCTTCATATCTTAAGGATTAAAAGCATGAGTAAAATAAACCCGTTTAAATGTAGTCCAAAAAAATCAAAATTTCTGAATAAAACATGGTTGTTGTGCCTCACTCGACATAGATAGGTATAGTGTGTCGTGAACTTTTTTGTAGATATTTATAAGATCTACAATTAATTAGAACATTTTATGGTTCTATCTGCTATAGTTTAGGTAGCGTACGCAAAATAAGTAACTTTTCTGGTTGATTTTTTACACCTTGTGTCCGAAAAACCCAAATATCTTACGTAACCCTATTTTTTTTTTCAGAATAAAATGTAGCCTATGTTACTCGTGGATAATGTAGCTGTCGAATGGTGAAAGAATTTTTGAAATCGGTCCAGTACTTTTTGAACCTATTCGTTACAACCAAACAAACAAAGTTTTCCTCTTTATAATATTAGTGTAGATCATAAGATAAATGTAGGTATATAGTTAATGATAATATTATAACCATAAATTAGGCAAAAATGAGTGACTCTGGCATCTCTAAAATTTACCTGTCATGGCTGTGACATTTATAAACATATTATTCAACGGGGTTAATTGTTGTTTATTTTTACTTTCTAATTCACAAAATTATTTCACTTTAACGATCATTATACGGCCTTAAATTTTTACACCTTACTTTATATTATATGCTCCATATTTCACGTAAAACAATTTAAAATATCACAACTTCTTACTCCAGACAGATGTCAAGATGTCAATCTTGTCAAATTTAGTTCAGGCATTAGTCGCAGGACTTCAAAAGTGGCGAGGTTTGAATTAAAAATTCAGCAATAGATATTATGTTTAAACTAAATATACTAATGGCATAAGCGCCATCTATCGTTGATAGCTATTGACATATTTCTATTGTCTCACTAGCGACTATTCTAAAATTCAATAACTGTTTTCTAATATCCTTTTTCTTAAATAAAATTAATTTACCTCTATAATAATAATAATTAATAATAATAAATCTAATAATTTAATCTAACCCCTAAACTAAAATTATAAATTATCTAAATTAAAACTTAATTAATTATAACGTCTGTTTGACATTTATCTGTAGAACGGACATTGTTTATGGAACGATAGATAAGCTGTGGTTAGGACTTTTGACTTTCCGTCACTTCGCTTTCTTTTTTTTTTCTCACCTCGTGGCTGGCTGAACTTCGAGGCCTACCCCTTGAAGCTATTTTTTGAATTCCACTGGGAGTTCGCTGAACACCATTTGGATAGCCTATGGATCCAAATCTAGAAGACCTTAACAGCCGGCCGGCTGAATCGAACGCCCAGCGTTGAAGGCCGGAGCAGCTAACCTGCCATCGCCAGGAGTTCAGTCAGGCCAGTGATTCCTTCCTTACTACCCCAACCTACGCTGTCGGAACGCGATAAGAATAATTAGAGATAAGGTAAGGCTTATCCCGAACCAAAATCTAACCTATTCTGATCGCTGTGGGCTTCTACCACCCCCACGCGTCAACCTTGCCAATTTGACGCAAGTGGCCCCATATTGTTTTAACGCTAACGTCGAAAGCTGCCGCTAATTCAGTCGTAGATTGTATATCATGAGCTACAATCGCCTTTAATTCGTCATTGTCGGCCAAAGTCTTCGGACGACCGCGAGGCCGTAATTTCCAGAGTGGAAGCGAACTAACCAATATCAGGTGGTGCGTTGGTTTGTAGTGTTAGCTCCGTAGGTAAACCGTAAACGTCGTTGATGTTGCGTGCCGCTTGTGCCGCGTTGCCACCACGGTACTCATTGAAATGCGATGAAAATGTTACATTAATCAATAAACAGATGAATACTTTTGGAATAAGAATTCCATGTTTATGAAATAAAATAATTTGAAATTAGAATTTTAAGCCAAACAAAAATTATTTTGATTTGAAATGGCCAATGGCCAAAAATGCACAGCGGCAATTTCGTAGGTAAAGGCCTATTATTAAAATATTTTACTAACTCTCCAGAGTAAATATTGTCAAGGTGTTCAGTGCCGGACTACACAAGCTTGCTTTGTTCATTGGATCAAATTGATAACTTAAAATAATACTTTCGAAGTACAAAATCAACTAATCTCTGCGCCATGTACGGTTAATAATTACCCGTAATTAAATGTCTATTTTGGTCGGAACGCCGACAATCACTACAAACTCATCGACCGACAGGCAGACCTGCAGACTTGTCATGGTTGTGTCTTCTGCGGATGCATCATGCATGCAAGTGTAGAAGCATATAAAAGGCTAATGAAGACGACCAACGGATCTGTGTGTTTCTGAAAATTCACCTCGTATAATATTTTTTTATAAATAGATTATAAACAAACAAAACAATCACCTTAAGTCGGCCGTCTACTAGAGCCGCTATATTCGGGTTGGGTCGATGGAAATGTAAATTGGCCGGGATCACTCCGCGCTCCATCGCCAGCAGGACCTTCGCTACGGAGCACAGGCCTGACGCCGCTTCGGCGTGGCCCATGTTCGACTTCACCGAGCCGATCAATAGCGGCTCCCGGCGATCTTTACAAAACAATTCCGCTACTGCCTTTAGCTCTTGAAGATCTCCAACCTGCCATGAAAAAAGGTTTTGTAATAAAATAATAGATATTTCAAATGAACCAATTAATGGAATCAACACGAGGCTCTAACCCTACCTGAGTGCCGGTGCCGTGGGCCTCGATGTAAGCTATTTGTTGGGGGCGCAGGCCAGCCCGCCGGAGCGTGTCCTCGACCAGGCGGCGCTGCATGTCCGCCGAGGGGTGCGTGATGCCCTGAGTCTTGTATCCGTCCGTGTTGACGCCCGCGCCGCGCACCGTCGCGTATACGCGCCGAGCGGCCCCGCGTCTCTGGACGAGAATCGCCACCACGGCTTCGGACTTCACATATCCGCAAGCGCTCTCGTCGAAAGCCGCGCAGCGACCGTTCGGCGACAGCATGTTGAGTCGGTGAAAAGCGAGGGAATTGGTGGGCTTGAGTACGAGATTGGTGCCGGCGACGAGGGCGGCGTCGCACCGGCCCTCGCGCATCGCCTGCGCTGCCTCCACCAGCGCGCTCAGGGAGCTCGAGCACGCCGTGTTGATGCTGCACGATGGGCCCTTCAGGTCGAACGTGTAAGAAATGCGGTTGGCGAACATGGCGCGATCACAGCCCGTCACGACGTAGCCGTTAATGCGGTCGGGGTCGGCGGTCCACAGCTCCTCGCTCTCTGAGGCGGAGGCTCCCACATAGACACCGGTGCTGGTGCCGCGCAGCTCAGACGGGCTCAAACCCGCGTCTACTACCGCTTCGTAGCTCACCTCCAACAGCTTCCTGAGCTGCGGATCCATCTGGTCGGATTGACTGGCGTGCACGCCAAAAAAGGGCGCATCGAAATGAGATAAATTCTTAAGTTTACCATTTCTCAGAGGTAGACCACGGAAACCTGTAAAAATAATCCTAAATGTTATAATAGTAAAATTAATATTATAATCTACATCTACACTAATATTATAAAGAGGAAAACTTTGTTTGTTTGTTTGGTTGTAATGAATAGGCTCAAAAAGTTCTGGACCGATTTCAAAAATTCTTTCACCATTTGAAACCTACATTATCCACGAGTAACATAGGGTAATTTTTTATTCTGGAAAAAAACAGGGTTCCGTAAGATATTTTGGTTTTTCGGACACGAGGTGTAAAAAATCAACCAGAAAAGTTACTTATTTTGCGTACGCTGCCTAAACTATAAAAGATAGAACCATAAAATGTTCTAATTAATTGTAGATCTTATAATTATCTACAAAAAAATCCACGACACACTATACCTATCTATGTCGAGTGAGGCACAACAACTATATTTTATCCAGAAAATTTGATTTTTTTAGACTACATTTAAAGAGTTTGTTTATTTAAACGCGCTAATCTCAGGAACTATCGGTCGGATTTTAATGAAACATTTCAGTGTTCGATAGTATATTTATCGGTAAAGATATATCATCCCGCTAAGATGCCGTTGTAAATCTTAGTTAACGCAGGCGAAGCTGCGAGCAACAGCTAGTCTACACTAATATTATAAAGAGGAAAACTTTGTTTGTTTGTTTGATTGTAATAAAAAGGCTCAAAAAGTACTGGACCGATTTCAAAAATTCTTTCAGCATTCGAAAGCTACATTATCCACGAGTAAGATAGGCTAAATTTTATTCTGAAAAAAAAAATAGGGTTCCGTAAGATATTTGGGTTTTTCGGACACAAGGTGTAGGTGTTAGAACGCTTACAAAAACGGAGAGGTATGATAGAGTTTGCATGGCTTGACATGATACAAGTGAAAAAGACGCGAAATATTTATTTTTTTACCTTTTTTTGCATAATCCGGTTTGCTAAATTTTTACATATTGATAGACATATTTTGATGATAATGCTTAAAAATAATCATTAGAAAAAAAACAACGTCATTTGTTTATTGAATACACTTTATGTCGTCCGGACTGCAACGGCTGACTTACAAAGGTAGTTCGCCGCGCGAGGTCAACGAACGCCCGTACTGCGCGCGACTCGTGGACAGAAAGAGTTCATAGTGTGTATGCAAACATCGCGGGCATGCATAATACATTTATAAGTGCTAAAATTTTCTTAAAAAACGTTTCTGAGATAAATAGTTATAATATGCATTAGATAGTATATAAATCGTATATTATTTATTAGGCTTAAATCTTTGCAAGCGTTCCAAATACACGCGGTATAATTTTTGTTGTTAAGCAAGTATACTTACATAAAGTTTGTACAAACAGTATCATAAATAATATTATTTCATAAAGAAAGAAACATGTATTAGACACAAACAGAAGACATGCATGAAATAATACTTAAAGATACACAGAAAAAAATATGATGTTTGTTGTGTGCTAATGTAAAGGCTATTTACACAAATTAGGGCCTGTTTCACAATCCAGATAAGTGCCGATTAGGCTATCGGCACTTATCTGGAGATTGTGAAACAGGACCTAATACTTATAATCAACATAATATTATAAAACAAAGTCCTTTGCCGCGTTTGTCTGTCTATCTGAATTTCAGGCTGTTTTCAATATGATAGGTATACAGTAATTCCTGAGGCAGGTGATAGTATTTTTTTACTACACCTATTGTATGAGTCGGATAAAATTAAGCAGCTCAAAAGCTTACATCGAAAACGCAGCCTTATTGAGATATATAACAAAAATATTATCGAGTCATATTCCCCTTTTAGAGATTCACAAAAATAGATAAATGATCTGTCCGGATAGATCTACGTCCGTTAATCTAAGCTAACACAGGTAAAGTCGCCGGCAACAGCTAGTTTCATTATAATTTAAAAAAACTAAATAATAATTTGTCGTGTCACTCTGTAAAATACTACTTCTTCAATAATACAAAGTGAGTTTCTCGCATTTAACTTGCAAGTTGCATGTAACTTTACAACGATGATGACTTCGAGTCGATGCTACTTGCGCGAATTATGTTGAGCGCGTTCATCTCATCTATATTCATCATACTAATATACACGTCCGTGACCCGGTGCTGACATCTATATTCATCATACTAATAGACACGTCCGTGACCCGGTGCTGACATCTATATTCATCATACTAATATACACGTCCGTGACCCGGTGATGACATCTATATTCATCATACTAATATACACGTCAGTGACCCGGTGCTGGCATCTATATTCATCATACTAATAGACACGTCCGTGACCCGGTGCTGACATCTATATTCATCATACTAATAGACACGTCCGTGACCCGGTGCTGACATCTATATTCATCATACTAATATACACGTCCGTGACCCGGTGCTCACATCTATATTCATCATACTAATAGACACGTCTGTGACCCGGTGCTGACATCTATATTCATCATACTAATATACACGTTCGTGACCCGGTGCTGACATCTATATTCATCATACTAATATACACGTCCGTGACCCGGTGCTGACATCTATATTCATCATACTAATATACACGTCCGTGACCCGGTGCTGACATCTATATTCATCATACTAATAGACACGTCCGTGACCCGGTGCTGACATCTATATTCATCATACTAATAGACACGTCCCTGACCCGGTGCTGACATCTAAATTCATCATACTAATAGACACGTCCGTGACCCGGTGCTGACATCTATATTCATCATACTAATAGACACGTCCGTGACCCGGTGCTGACATCTATATTCATCATACTAATAGACACGTCCGTGACCCGGTGCTGACATCTATATTCATCATACTAATATACACGTCCGTGACCCGGTGCTGACATCTATATTCATCATACTAATATACACGTCCGTGACCCGGTGCTGACATCTATATTCATGTTAATAATTATCAGCACCTGACGGGGTTTCAACTTTCAACCCACAACCGCAAATGTAGTTTTATAGTTACAATATAAATTATATAAGATTTTAAATTAGTATTATACCTATTATGCGATATAAATTATTTAAAATGAGATGGGAAGAACAAATTTGCCTTAATATTATGTTAAGTAGGTAGTAAATAAAATTACTTCAATTGAACTATCAAAAACGAAGCAACAGTCAAAGGCACAAATAACATTTATGATAAACACTAACCTCTTAGGTTGCTTTTTAAACGACTTCAAGGAAGGAACGCGTTTTTCAATTCGACCATATTGTCACAGTAAAGCAATATTTGTCAACTATAAGCATCGGGCAAAATTTTGAACAAATAAACAAAACACAATAAACATTATTGAATAGACAGGATGATAAACATCTTGCTCTGTGAACTAAGCACGGCCAGAGCCGTAACCAATACAAACACATGGGTACCTGGTGTCCAGCGGCGGTCGTCGGCCGTGACGAGGTCCACGCCGGCGAACAGCTGGTCGGCGAACTCCTCGATGGTGTCGGACTGCGGCAGGCGGCCGGACAGTCCGCTGATCACGATGTCGCTGTCGCTACTCTCGCGGTCTGGACTCATGCTGCTCAGGTTTCTTGCACTGTTGTAAAAACTTTTCAACGGTCATCGCCTCATAAGGAGTATACGGTCTTAGCTTAGCTCACTTATCGCTGAAGTCGTTAAGAGTAAAATGACTGTAATAATAATTGTCTTATTGTTTATTACATTTAATATAGGGATTCAAACCTGGGTTCTGTATGGTATGGTATTTCTTTTAAATTTGATTCTTTGATAATAAAAGATTTCGATTAAATATAGATTATAGAAGGATTTTTGCTTTAATGTTGATTATTAATATAATCTATAATAACTTTAATAACATATTTAAATACATGTTTAATACATGGTGGATACGATTACGAAGAAAGCTTCTCCTCGAGTTGAGAATAACTTCTGCTTCTCGGTATAAAACCATAATTATAATATAATATTCAGTGTAAATAATATACTTAATATTATGTTATAGTCAGGTGTAGACATACTCCCAAACAAGTAAAACTTTTTAAACAAATGTATAGTAGCTTGTGACAAACTAAGTGAAATACATGAATTTACGTACGATTAGTATCCCCAATAGTATCAACGATACACGAGAAGCAGTGTCGGCGTTTGTGGAGTCTGGACGGTATCGCGAGTCACGACACAGTAGTCAGATGCGCGAGCGCGACGCTCGATACTTATATTATGCATTTTATTACTAACTTTTGCTATTAAAAATGATATTAATATTAATACAGTCATTAAATACTTATTTATATAATATATACTATTAAAAAATATTACTCTCCATCCGTTTGTGTATCCATGATAAGTGAAACATAATAATTAATGTTTGTACTTCGGCGAATTACAATTTAATGTGTCATATTACTTATTGTACTCCGGTCAATAATATAGACATTTGTAATAACAAAAATTGCCGGAGAGCCAAATATCGGTGGAGAGCCAGGGTTCACCATTACAAAAAAGTTTTAAAAATCGCCATCGATCCTGTGTGCTACAAGAGTTATTAGGGGTCTAAGGTAAAAATTTGTAATTTTTGGATTTTTCGCGAAAACGGTAAGTTTTATCAAAATAAAAACTCAGACCAAACTTGTAGATCTTAAAATTCTCTACAAAAATGGTCTTAATGACTTTTTTTCTAAGATTTACCATCCCTGGGATATGGCTACATTTCCACGCCACCTGTGAGGTAGTGTACCTACTCGGCGCGTTTTTAGAATAATATACTATCGCATTATGTACGCCTACAATGATAGAATATAAAAGTTATGATATATAAATAAATAAGTTATTAAGATTATTGGATTAACTATTGTTTTGATTTCTTTAGATATTTTATCATTTATTCGGATTCATACTCTTGAAAGTCTACTGCAACGGTCATGTCTTCTTCGATTTCTTCTTCTTCCTCTTCCTCTTGCTGGATGTTCATAAATTGTTCGATTATGGCTGAGTCATTGGTGTCTTCATTAAAATCACATGAATCTTTCTATGTTGTACAGTGGACGTTTGAACAAGACTGACCTTGGCATTTTTTTGCAATAGCAAGAAATAGTGTTGAGGAGTTTTTCTGGAGCAAGTGGGAGTAAATTTTGAATCGGTTCCAGAGTATTATCTATCAATTTCCAACCACGGTCTTGTGGGTTCAGTTGATTGCCTGGCCATGTTTAAACACTATAATATGTATTATGTAGTATACTCGATTATCGATACAAGTGTTAAATAGCAATAAGCAGACATAATAGTTGTACTTGTTTCTTGTTTCGCGTATTTTTTACAAAAGTTAAAGTTCTAGTACGAGGTGGATTTGCTTTTTGAAGTACTAGCCTTGTTACGTCCCGAACCTGGGCTGGCAGAATAACTTTGTATGACACATGGAATCGATGGGAAATTTTAAAACTTTATTTGTAATGGTAAACCCTACCTCTCCCAGTCTGCACCAATTTTTGACACCCTGGCAATTTTTAATATTTTACCACTATTTTATGTCTTAATTGACCGGACTGTTAGTAAGTGACTACATCTTAAGATTACCTTCTGTTCGATTTTATTTTGTGCGGTTACTAACCGCTTGTTTTCGGAATAGACTAATAGAATAGAGTTTATAAGCGAATCTACTACAGAAATTAAAGTAGTAGCCTTTTTTTTTAAAGTAGATACCAATGGAAAGTTCAAATAATATTATAACTGTAAAATAACATAAAATAAAAGTT
Source organism: Lycaena phlaeas (assembly GCA_905333005.2). NCBI lineage: Eukaryota > Metazoa > Arthropoda > Insecta > Lepidoptera > Lycaenidae > Lycaena > Lycaena phlaeas. The sequence continues at coordinate 15,833,512 of HG995178.1, read as the reverse complement.
TAAAAAACTTAAAAAAAAATACGCTCTACAAGTCTCTCCGAGGATGTGCTAAACTGAGTGTACGACCAAAGAGCAACTGTGGAGCTGCACGCATGCGTAGTTCGCGCACTAGCTCTATCTCTCTCACTCGCATGCAAAGGATACGGAAAGGAATTAATTAATCCTGGCGAATCTAAATGGGATAATCGGATTTTTTAATCGAATTATTGCATTGTCATCGGTCTTTGACAGGTGTGCAAAGTTTGAGTTAAATCTGATCGTTCAAAGTAGGACAATATCAAGCTTAAAGGAGTCGGTTACAAACATACACACAAACATTCAGGTGAAGCTAATAAAAGCGTGTTACTAAAAAATCCGCCTTTTTTTTCGCAGGGCTGCTCGCTCTCGGAGCCGCTCCGCTGCTGAATCTGTATAGAGCTGAAGATACTTAATCATATTTTAAGCAATTTTTTTGTACCGTCCTTAATTATTAATTTAATTTATTGTATTTCATTATTTAAGCTTCGGCCTCCAGTGAATATAATGTAATGAATACGTATAAAATGCACATATCATTAATAATAAAAATTATACAATTAGAAGATTGCGGCGGCAATCATTACAAAGTTTAATTGAAAAATGTAAATTAAGTTTTTAACAATTTTGTGTTTGAGTGTGTTCGTCGCACCGTTCGTCTGTACTGCACCATCTGTTGGTCGCCCGACTCGTGTACCGCGATCGACAGCGAACAATAATTAGAGGCTCAGTGTCATAGCAGCTCTGACGCCATCAGCTGGAGAGACCATTAACATCCACATGACCAGAGGTTATGCGGATGCGTTGCCGTCCCTCTTCCTATACCCCTCCCCCGTTAGGCCACCGGAAACTCACAAGCCGCACGAAACCCGACAGCAAAACTGTCCCTTTACGCGGATCCATTCATTCCCATCAATTATGTAATTTTGTAAGAGGTACCGACTCGAAACATTAGACAGGTTTAGGCTTCCGACTGGACTTCTCTCTTAAGCCAAATCATCCATCATCATCAGCGGTGAACTCCAGGGTCCACCCACCATCAGATTAAGGAGTAACTCACTCCAGTACTTACTTCGACCTACCGTAGGTGTTGTTAGTGATAAAGAATTCCCTGCATCGCCGTATGTAAACAGGAACAAAATTAATTTGAAGTAAAAAGCGACATGTAACCGTCATCATTAACGTATTAAATAGTGAACTTCTTATTAAAAATGAGTGTCCCACTACCCGGGGGGACGCGCCCCCGGGATGGTGATTTAAACTTAAATAAAATAAAAGAGACTTTTGAAAATAACGAAGAAATAAATTGTGACAACATGGACGGAATAAGTGATTGCGATATGGACGCTATTAGTGATGTAGAAAATCCTCAGGACAATGAGAAAGAACAATTAGTGTATACGTTAGAACGGGACCTTGCCGATTTTAACAGCAATCCCGAAAAATCTATCAAATGTGTCAAGTGCTCCGGTGAAGTGCCCTTCAGCCTCACGATATGGGGGCTGGAGCAAATGAACACAAAATGTTTTAACTGTGAAAAATGTGGGCAAAAATATGCCATTAAAATCAGTGTAATTTCGAAGGTAGGACTCGAGAACAATCTCCTCAGACCTCTACTGAAAGTGAAGACAGTGTTTTGCTTTGCCGAGAACTGTGCAAAGCCCATAAGAAAGTGCCAAAAATGCGGGACCGCGAGGTCCATAGACATTGTACCGACTAGTGAAATGGTGATGGAAGAGTGGTTTGTGTGTCCCAGTTGTAGGCATAACCAGTGTCATCACATTAAACATTCAGAAAGTGAAAACTACGAAACCTTCGGTCTAACAGGCAAAAAACGAAGGAAGAAGAACAAAGGAAAAAAGAACAAAGAAATCACTGTGCAACAAGTAAGTGCCACGTCATCGGCCCGACAAAATGGCGGCCGGCTGATGCAATCGGCGGGCGACGTTACGAGTTCGTGCACAGTCACCGCGCCACTGACGTCATCGGCCCGCCATCGCGGCGCCGACGTTGCGAGCTCGAGCAAAGTAACGTCAATGCCGACGCGCGGAGCCAGCGCCCCTACCAGCAAGACGACGAATCACCCAACCCCCGCTAAAGCAGCAACAGCGGGCAATCAACTGATGACACAATACCTGGCGCCGAGTCACCAGGCGAGCATGAATGCAAAGGAGGTCGCGAGCGGCGTGAATCATAAGCGCTTAGCGACTAAACGGAGTGAACGCGAAGTAATAACGACGCAAAACAGATTCGAGATATTAAGCCGTGATTCAACTCCAGCTCGTTCTCAAGATAGAACAACGAAGATACCAAGCCGTGACTCAACCCCGGCTCGTTCCCAAGATAGAACGATGAAGCGAAAGAGAGAAGGGTCACCACCGGAGACCCCCCAAAAGATAAGAATCCCTAACAAGCCGATGCAGAGAATTCCTCGCATCCTAATTAGGGACCCCAATTTTATAGCCAATAAAGAGATAATGCGAAAACTGCAATCCATCGCTAAGGAGTATAAAGCCTCCCTTGTGACTAACAGTAAACAAATTGGTATCGGTGCCCTGACATCGGAAGACAGGTCATCAATCCTGAACAGACTGGAAGAACTGAAAGCCGAGCGTATCATAGCACCGAAACCAAAGGCTGAACGTAATAATGCCACCAAAGTGGTCATTAAAAATAATGTCTACGATTACACACCGCAGGAGATCGCCGATGAGGTACAAGACTGCATCGGCCTCAAACCTGATGGCGTTAAACTGATCGGCAAATCTGGACGGGTCACGCTGCTGACCTTCAATAAAAAGTACACGGTTCGCGAAATTATCAGCAGACTTAAGACGAGTTCGAGGAAGTTTTTCTCGGCGCCAAAAATCAACGCTGAGCCCTACAGAGAAAACCCTCTGCACATCACTCAGTGTAAGAGGTGTTACCAGTTTGACCACACGAAGCAATCCTGCTATGGTAGACAGGCGACACCTACCATTCAGAAGACCATGAAAGAAGGAAACATCATTGAAGTCTGCTTGAACTGTGAGAACGAAGGCCATGCAGCAAATGAACCTAAGTGCCCGCTTTTCGCAAGGCAGATAAGGCTCAGACAAGATCAGCTTAATGCGAAAAAACAAAAGAACGAGGAAAGATCCAGATTGGTAGCTGAAAGAGCGAAAGTGAGACCACGGGTTTCCTTCGCCGATGCAGTCAGGCGAGATTTTCCACCGCTACCTGGACAACACCACGCACAACAAGACCACTCATACCTGGGCGTTCCCACCGAGGGATACGAAGCCACTGGACAAGTGTCAAACCACTACTCGAATGAGATCACTGGAATCAATAAGGCAATTATGGATCTACAGATGCAAAACACACAAATCCTACAGACACTTCAATGGGTGATACAACGACTACAGTAACTCAAAGAAAGCTAAAAATCATCCAATGGAACGCCCAGGGGATGAGCCGCAAATTTAAAGAAGTCACATCATTCGTAGGGAAGTATTCTCCAGATATTTTCGTAGCCAACGAGTGCAAAATTAACTTCTCTCAGAAACGGTACAACATCCTTGGCTACGATAAAATATATCACGCAGCTAGAGATCACTGGACGACGGCGATGTACGTCAAGCAGGGTCTAAGATGGATAGAAACAGGCACGATTCCGGGCAGAGATGACGAGGAAAGGACTATCGAGGGCGTCTCGATCAAGCTTTTCACCAACGTCACCACTGGCGAGTATATTAAAATCAAGGGGATTTATTGCCCGCCTCAGGCAGAGTTACAGCGTAACGCCAGAGATGAGCTTGAAGACCTCCTAACGGACGAAGCCTCAATCATCATCGGAGACATCAATGCCCGGATGAGGATCCTAAACCACAACAGGGATATGGGCTTTGGCATCATTTTGAGGGACGCGCTCAACGACAACCGATGCCAAATAGTCCACTGCGGTAAGCCATCTAGACCCTATTCAGCTGGCAACGGAATTCTAGATATCGCCGTCATCACCCAGATGGATCTGAGAACATCGGCGAGGCAGCTCGAAGACCTCGGCTCCGACCACATGCCCTGGCTCCTTGAAGTACACCTCGAATGTGATCGGGCTGTGAGACAAGTCAGGAACATGAAAAAGATATACGCCGATGAACGAGGGCCAACAAAATTCAGAGAAACGCTGTCGCAGGAACTGGAGAATCTTCCCTACGACATCTATTCGGATCAAGAATGCGAAAACTACGTGGAAGGACTGGAAACAGCGATCACCCGAACGCTGGACAGACTGACACCGCTACACGTGCCCAAATCAAAGGACTCACTACCGGACGATATCTTGGACTTGCTTAAATGCCGAAATGAGCTGAGGAAGCTCGACTTTCAGAGCCGACACCTTGGTAGACAGACAAGTACATACGTAAGACGCTGCTACCAGGCTGTCAAGCATGAATGCCAAAGAAGGTTAACCGAACATAGCGAAAACAAATGGAAGAAATTCGTAGATAGCAAAGAAGATAACTCATCAAAGATGTGGCGCATCCAGCGGAACATCAAACGTCCAATAGCACGACTACCCAAGATCAATGGCTGTGATACTGAATTACAAACTGTGGACAGTCTGCTGGATGCAGCCATCGTCAAGGAGGCGAACATCAGCCCTGAAGACGAAGGCTCTGAAAGTCGAACACCGTACAGACCACTCGACCTTTCAAGCAAGGACGAGATAAAATTGATGTTGTCCCAATTTAAAAACAATAAAGCGCCCGGCCCGGACAACATTAAGGCCGACGCGCTAAAACTCGGTGGGGAGGTCTTTACGGAGGCCTTCCTACCGATCATTAATTATATATTGTCAACAGGTTACTTTCCGGACAGGTGGAAGCTGGGGACCTGTGTCTTCCTCCACAAGCCCGGGAAGGACTTCAGAGAAGCAACATCGTACCGGCCCATAACACTGCTAAACATAATGGGAAAACTAGCTGAGAAGATCATGATGGACAGACTCAGGCCCACGGTGCAAGCACTGCTGCCGCACTTCCAGCATGGCTTCACCAGACAAAGAGGTACTGGCACCCAGATACTCAGAACAGGTAACATAATCTGCAAAGCTCTCGAAAATGGAGAGAGTGTTGCGATGATTTCGACGGACCTCTCGAAGGCTTTTGATTCAATTAACCACAGAGGCTTAGTCAAAAAATTACAAGATGGCAATATGCCAAACAATATGATCAAACTTATCGAAAACTACCTCGAGAATCGGAAGCTTCAGGGACGGTTCCGAACAACGGTCTCCCCAGCAAAACAGCAACCACACGGGGTCCCACAGGGGTCGATCCTGGGCCCGGTCATCTTCAACCTTTACGTCCACGACATATGGAACCAAAGGGAGAGGATTGCCGGCTTAAAATTATCACAGTATGCGGACGACCTCTGTATATTGAACACATCTAGGAATCCGGACTTTGCGACCAGACGGGCTGAATGGGCCCTAGAAACTATCACGAACTGGTACAATCGGTGGGGACTAAAATGTAACGTCTCAAAAACCGAGTGTATCATGTTCACCACTAAGCGGAAATTCAGACCCTATGTCAGAATAAATGATGAGAGAATCCCCTATAAAAATAAGATAAAGTATCTGGGTTTCATCATGGACAAGCGATTGTCCATGAACGAACATACGAAATACGTGGTCAAAAAATTAAAAATGGTGAGAGCCATGCTGGCCCCTCTTATAGGCTACTATGCCAAAACTTCACTAGACACCAAGTTACAGATTATACAAGCGGCAGTGCTACCGGTCCTGGACTATGGCGTAGTGCAGCTGCTAACGAGGTATTCCAAGTCTAACCTGCTCAAGATTGAGAGGCAGTATAGGATGGCACTGAAAGCTGCGGGACAAATGCCAATCGAGATTCCCACCGACATAGTCTGGGAAATGACCGATATCGAGGCCTGGCACCTGCGAATTCATGATCTTCACAAGCTGATGATAGACAAGATGAGAGCACTAGACATTATTGATCTGGAGGCGGACGATACAAACTTTAGAACTCATGGACAGTTCAACATAATTAAATATTGTAATAGAATCGGCGAAGTCGACTATTATGACCAAACGAAAATAGGCAGAAGATGGCCTACAGGTGATAGGGCGGGTCAACCCCCTAGACCGCTACTTCTGCCATAATCTGGCACCCGTCGATTAGATTAGTTTAAGTTAGCATGTAAGACATAACACCGCATGGAGGGACGCGCATGTGCGCCCTCTGAATAAAGAAATTAAGCCAGTACACATCCCACGCGGAATTACACTAGGCTAAGAACACACCCCGGCTGGTTCACCAACCGCCGGGACAGATTGTAAAAACACTAAGTAGCAAATAAAGATTTATTTATTTATTTATTTATCATTAACGTTACTTATTATCATAACTAAATTTAATGTTGCTTTGTTAGAAATATTAGAAAAGCATATTTCGTATTTTAAAAAAATCAAGGTTCTGCTGGCTGTTATGAATACGTTCACGTTGATTTGGGGTTGATAGTGTCTCTGCTGTTTTACAATAATATTGATGTTCACTGTTTAGTACGTTTGGCGTTTGCGCTGTGTCGAGTACTCTCCTCCCCATCCAAAAACCGTAAACTGCTGAGATTCTGTGAATTACCACAGCATAGTAAAATATATTATGATACGCGCACGAGTTGAATGTCGTTGCGGCCTGTGGTATTAATTATAATGTATATGAAAAAATACCTAATAAAAAATGTTTTTATTGATGTCGACAGAAAATAAAACTCGGTACCTAATGAGATATTTTTAGTAGCAATTTTTCTTTTTGCAAAGAAATAATAAACGTACATATTACGTATATATAGATAGACTATAGATAGAAACTCGAGTCTCGGGTCTATCTCCGGCCATACAATAGTAAGTATTTGGTGTAAAATCATCCCTACTGCAGCGAAGCGAAGTCTACCCGCGGTATACTTTATGAACTTTCATTCTCAACAGGGTTGAAATAAAACAATTTCCTAACTATCTGTTACAACTTTTACTATTTATAAATATAATATTTTACATCCATCGTATTATTATAAAATTAATTTTAAATCTCTCAGGCTGAGATTCATAGTCCGTGCTTACTTTGCAAAACAAAGGACAGATGAAAGTACTAGCGGAACGTTCGCTAGGGCTAGCTCCGTGACTCGACATTACTTAAATGAGCACAATTTTGAATATTATTTATATAATAAAAACACATTTATGTATCAGTATCAAATTTTACGTAACTAAATTGAATTTTGACATTTAGAACTTATTTGGTATTTGTGTGCGAGTTAACTTCTTCATGTATTAACTAAAATTCAAGCGCTATGGCCCATAACTAGTACCCACATTATATTGAGTAGTCTTGTGGATATATGAATACGCGCTCGTTTTGAGGGACTACGTGATACATGTATCGTACGCAATACGCATTACATACCTGATACCAATGTTTAATGTCGCTGCAACGTCGACGAAATCGGCTACTTTGACTTTACTTAGTAAAATGATGTTTTCTGAAGTAAATTTAGCGTTTTGATGGGACCGTGAACATTTTTTTTAGTTTAAAATTTAACTTTGAATCAAGTTCAAAAACAAAGCTTATTCAAAGTTTCATCCGACGGTGGTTAGGCAGAGATCCGCCATAGGTACAAACCCGACGCCATGAAGCCGTGGAAGTCACACTCCACGGCTGGCGGGGGGCAACCCCCCAATTATTAACGTCATAGGATGGTCCAACCGGATCACCCCATTTCCGATGACGCATAACGGTCACTATGACCATTAGCATAGATCCAACCGAAAAAAAAAAAATTCAAAGTCACGACTATCAATCTCAGCCTCCGGGTGTGTTCAGTTTAGTTTAATAATATAGCAGGTCGAAACATAATTTACATATCCACAGACCAACGTCCGTCAGGGCTGGGGCACGTCAACGACGAGCTTGCCGCGCGCGTGTCCCCGCGCCGCGTGCTCCAACGCCTCCGCCGCCTCGCCCCACGGGTACGCGCGCTCCACGTGCACCTGCAGCTGCAGACGGAGCATCGTCAGACACGCGCGCCACTACACCAGGGGGACACTACCGCCGGGACACTCACCTCGCCGGCATCGGCCAGCCGCCGCAGCCGCTCGATGTCGTCGGCGCGCGGGCTGAAGAAGGCCCAGCGGACGCGCGGCGGGCAGGCGGCGGCGGGCTGGTGCGCCAGCAGCGCGGCGGCGGCGGCCAGCGCGCCCGGCGCCAGCCCGCGCGCGTCCGTCTCGCGCAGCAGCGGCGACGTCAGCGTCACGAACCGCCCGTACCGCCAGCGCCGCGCGCCCGCCGCGCCGCCGCCCAGCCCCGCCGTGTCCACGATGGCCGCGTATCTGTTATCGTATCGTCATACATGTCGCGGAACTCTATCGCTGTGCGCTAGTCTTTTTCGTCTAGTCTGATTAAGTGAACGTGATACTTGCGGGCCGGACTCCTCTAGCAGGCGATCGTAGTCCGACGAGTTCCTGTCGAGGGTGAGCGTCGCGCCCAGCTCCATCGCGCGCTCGCTCGAGTCCGCCGAGCAGCCCACCACCACCTGCGGGAGACGCGACACGCGAGAGATGCGATACTCGAGCGGGGGGACAGCCGTCTCCGGAGACGGAATACAATACTACTCCCATCGAATGACGGGGACTGACTGACACTCTTATTTTTACAATTTTATTGAAAACGAAGCAAGCATTTTACTATAAATATATGAATAATAATAAGACTAACGGCGGCCCCAACGTGTCTCAACAGCTGCAGCGCCGCCTGCCCCACGCCGCCCAGCCCCAGCAGCAGCACGCGCGCTCCCCCCGCGCCGCCCGCATCCTCCGCCGCCCCCGAGCCCGGCGGCCACAGCCCCCCCGCGCGGAGCGCCGCGCACGCCGACAGCGCCGCGTACAGCGTCCCGCCCGCACGCCGCACGTCCAGCGACCGCGGCGCTGCGCCTGTCTAAACCGTCACGTCTATAAAGTAGTAGTAGTTAGCAGGAGATCACTCAAACTTGTTCCACTGTTGTTTAACTGACCCAGCGATCTCGGACGAGCACGAACTGCGCGAGAGCGCCGGGCCGGTGTGGCGGCACCACGCCCCAAACGCGCTGGCCGGGCCGCAGGCGGGCGGCGGGTCCCGCGCGGACCACCTCGCCCGCGAAATCGCGTCCCGGCACCAGGGGGAACTCCACGTCCGTGCCCTCCAGCGCCCGCAGCGTGTTCAGTATTCGAGCCCCGTAGCCGCCTTAAAACGAGTCGAGCATTCTCTCTATCTCATAATCTCGGATAAGCTATATTTATCACAAAGATTCAAGAACAAAACATTTATGGACAGTAACAGAAAACTAAAAAGTTAGCTGTAGCTTTTGGACTAGTGCGGGGAAACATTATTAGGCACGGCTGTAATGATAGTATGATATAGTTTTGATTGACGATAAAAAATAAATTGCAAAGCACGAGGATAAATATCATGCTTACTATAAGTTACCTATATCAAAATTGTATATCTCAAGCTAAAAAGAATTCTAATCAAAAATACGTAATAATAAAAACTAAAATACATAATATTAAAAATATTATAGATACCTATCATGGCAACGTCGAGCGGGTTGAGCGACGCTGCGCGCACGGCCACGAGAACGTCGTCTGGCGCGCGCAGCGGCGGCACGCGGGCGCTCTCCAGCTGCAGCGGGCCGCCGTACGCGTGCACGCGCCACGCCTGCATGCGAGCGCACGCGCGCCCGGCTGACATCGCTTTACTATTACCCTAAGGCTTTCAGAATAAACCTTTACTTATTATACACTTAAGTTGTATTCTGAACATATTTACTTTTCAATCGATCACAAAATCAGCTAAGAGAGAAATGCTGGTTAGATAAAAGTTGGTCAAGATGACCAGTCCTTCCCGATGGACACATAAAATAGAGTGTTGTACTTAGGAGAAAAAAGTATCGACCCTTTATGTCCCACTGCTGGGCACGGGTCTCCTCCTCGAAATCAGGCGAGGAGGGTGATGGGCCATAGTTCACCGATGCGCTGGCCCAGTGCGGGTTGGTGAACTTCACTGCTGCACTTCTGCCTTCAGACTGTCAATCTCATCAGGCATGCAGGTTTCCTTACGATGTTTTCCTTCACCGGTGATCGAATGATGGTGTCGTCTTTAGGGTGCACTTAGAAATTTAGAAAAACCCATTTCTAAATTTCTAAGTGGTCAGGATCGAACCCGGAACCTCTCGGATAAGAGGCTGAGTCCAGCCACCACTGGACCATCGTCGCTTAGAAGAAAACTTAAAAAAAATTGCATTTATAATCTTCAAGTGTGTAATACTCTGCCGATACAGTAATCCGAACGAAAAAGCTTCCATAGAACCATTTATCATCTAATGATGAAACTCAAAAGATAAAATTAGGACATGGCAAAAAAAATTAAAGAAATATATATAAAAAGAGTAATAAATGATTAAAAGAAAATAAGAATAATTTTCGAGCGACTTTTTAAGAGACAAATATTAGAACTGAGTTAACTGGAACTTTTTATTTTTATTAAAGAATCTTTCTAGTAGTATGTCATGTATGTTAAGCACATAAATGTTTTATGTATGAAAAGCAAAAAAAATTGAGGGACTCTGTTCCACAGCGCACCCAAGGCTTCACCTTAACCAAAATGCTTTCGTACATTTCAACATTACGTCTTACTGATCATGATATTGATAAGGAAGTCTTTCTAAAGTTGATGCAAACATTGAGACAACACAGAATTTGAAGAGGCAGATGTCCAGAATTAGACATTTTTAAACTACTTCAAAGAAGGAGGCGTTTCTCAATTATAATAATAATATCTATGGACGCTTCTACACCATGTCAAACTGGTCCCATGCTAAGTTTACAAAGAACTTGTGTGATGGGTACCAGACAATGGAAATACATATTTTCATGATTTTTATTATATAATACACATCCATGACCCAGAAACACAGAAACTTTTTTTTTGTTCTGGCGACAATTGGCAAGATTCGAACCTTCTACCTCCGACCGAGTATTTGCTATTTTGTCTTGTTTTATATACTTTTAGTGATAATAGGATAAAATTATTCTTAAAAAAAACCAAAATTGAAAACAAAAAAAAACAAAATTAAAAACAAAAAAAAAACAAATATTGGCCCGGAGATATGAACCAGGCACTTTTTGATTTATAGTTTCCTATTTTTTTAACAGAGCTACCATGACATATTACTTGATAGCGAAAATGTATGACATTTTATCATTCCTTCAAAACACGGATAAATAAAGTTTTTTCCAAATGTATCCTAGAATATTATTTCCTATTTTTATTATTAATAATTAGTATTTATTATTTAATATTTATATAATTGTATATTTATGAGTATTTAAAAAAATACATATCTATGCATATGCATATCAAGTGCTTATAAAATGCTAAAGCTTATATACAATATTTTATATTTACCTCATTACTGCTTACATTTAATACATACCTACCATTGTGTGTTATCCTATAAATACTTTTTAATGATTATAAGTACCTGGCAGAGAGGTAAGTCTAAGTAATTTGTTGTGCCAACTGCCAACTACCAAGACCCTAGCACAAAACTCGAGCCTCGCATAGTATAATTGTTATGTACGAAGTTGAATAACACAATTAAATTTTTTTCTTAGTTCAAAATTCAAATGAAGCATTTCGCTTAAACATAAACCTTAAAAATTGCTTGGTGCAATAACTGAGTGTGAAAATGTTTATATTTTTTAATTCTTATTACATCTCATATTGTTACATATTTTTCTTTAACTCAAATATGTTGTTTCATATTTTTCTTTAACACAATATGTAATTGATGAAATTTCTTCGGTAAGAACTTATTAGGTTATATTAAATATTTTATATCCAGATTAATGTTACTGTTATTATACCTGAATCAAATAAAATTAGCTTCAGTCGTATAATTGTATGTTTTTAGTTACAACAATAATTATACTCAGTGCGGTGTAGTTTGGTGCGGCTGACACATGCCAATATGACGTTGACATACATGATTAGAGATGTGACGTTATGCAATTTATTTTTATCGCTAACGATACTCGCAGCGTAAGTATAGTTCTTATTAATAGTAGTGTGTGTCAGTGTGTTTATTCTGTTGTGCAGTGTATCTAGGTGTATAAACTTTTCAATGTATATATTTAGGGGCTACATAATAGTAGCTTTGAACTTATATTAAATAATCAAAATCAAGTTTATATATTTTTCGTGACAACTTTTTTAACGATAATGATAGATTCTGTTGCTTCATTAATATAATGATAGACTCTTTACAATAATAATTGAACTACGCCCAATATTACATTTTTTATTATAAATAACATCGACTTTCCATCCTAGTATAGTACATCCCATCACTAAGCACGTCTATGGTGTTACGTTATACGCGTAGGATTTTGCTTAATTTTTCTTTTCATTTGACTTTATTTGGAGACTATCACATTCTGGTTGAGTTTGATTTAATTTACCACAGTAATTGGCGATCTACTATTTTACGAATGAGGTATTAATAAAATACTTAATTATATTTTTTTAATTGCGACGGCTTGCAAGTGTAAAACGTAACGTTACTGGAACTGTCACCCGCACCATGCTACACCGAAATAGGTATAATAAATGTTATCACAAATTTTATCCGGTAATATATTTCTTTATTTATTTACTTCATCTTTTCTCAAAGAGGATATAAACACTACGTTTTATCTTTTCTGAAATCATCTAAAATTAGGGTTCCCAACTCTCGAAATTTTTTCTCCCTAACGCATGAATCGAAAACCCCTAAGCCTCCCACAATTGCTTGGAAACTCCCCTACAATTATTATTTTTTTCTTATGTTTGTGCAAATTTCACTCATTATAATGAAACAAATTTACGGATTTTATCGCAGTTTATTATACCGGTTCCACACGTTTGTGGTTTGCCGCAAGTTCCAAACCTCCACAATTCATAAGTATGTGGACGCATCGCAAGCGTTTGCAGCAAATTCTTTTTTGTTCCCTTTGTTTTGTGCACAATAGTGCACTCGTTCGATCGGCCACAAAACCTTGCAAACCTACGCAAGCCAAGACAAACTCGGTATCCACACGTTTGAATTTGTGAGGGCTTGCCAAAGCTTGGGAAGCGTGCGGTTCCGGCTTTACACGGCTGACGCACAAACCGTGCAAGACAAGAAATGGCGAAAAAAAAAAGGGATGTCGAGAAACGTCAAGGCTATTTTTGTGGTTTTTTTTACTGTTTTCCGTTAATTAATTTTTATTTCGAATTTATTTATTATTTCGGAGTTGTTTTCTATAGTGTTTGTTTTAAAAACGCTATCTGTTTATATTATATTATATATTTTGCGGAAAATTGTTCTGGGACTGTTTTCTGTATGGGACTGTCTTAGCGGTATTATAAAGTTATGGTGGTTTTCTATAGTGTTTGTCTTCAAAACTTGATCCATAATGTATTATAATGTTATTGGTTCGCAAATATTGTGACGGACTGTTTCGGGATGGATGGATTTGGAGTTATAATTGATTGATGGTGACGTAAGGACTGGCCCTTGGCGTTTCCCGCCATTCCTTCTTCTTCATACAAAATATGTGTAGTTTACGTCAGACATGGCAGCATGGCCTCTGGTCTTAGCCGGTTCCCACAGGAACAAATAAACGAAAAAAAAATGAAGTAAAAAGTTGGTTAACTATTATACTCTATGAGTTGGTTATTGTCTAAGAGGTACTTCAGGTTATTGTTTAATGTTTAGGTTATTGTAAAACTTATAAATTTCATCAACAACAAATTTATTAATTTAAATGGAATTACTGAGAAAAAGCTTCATATATTACAAAAACAGGTTAAAAATTAATAACCGATTTATTTCCCTCTGCAACTGCAAGTACAAGGTTTTGTTATTATTATTGAATATTTTTAACGATATCTACTCTAATTATTTTGAAAATAAGAAACATTATTTTCTCATTGTCTAGGAAGCAAATGAAGTACGCACTGAAGACGGTTGGCCAAAACGTATAGTGTCTGGTATTCAACCAACTGGGTCGTTACATGTCGGCAACTACTTTAGCGCAATACGGCAATGCGTAAAGTTACAAGATGAGGGTGAAGATCTGATGTTATTCATTGCCGATCTCCACGCCCTGACAACACCGCAGGTACCAGTTGATTGAATGGCTAAGCTAGTCGCATCTATTCATATTAATTAAAAATTGCAAAGACGAATGTAAAGTATTTACTATTTCGCTTTTTATTCTTCTTCACAATTTAATGTTTAACTTGAAACAAAATTTCAGCAACTCAAAGTCTTAACTTGTTACATTATGCTATTGCATCTAGTCATATAAATTAGCCCATTTTGTATTAGTAATGTGCTAGATGTCCATATCTTAGACAGAAAAAACACCATGTCTGTATCTGTTACTTTTAGGCTGACCTTTTACCTTATTAATCTAAGTAAAGATTTTCAATTTTCAAATTGTTTCAGTATGAAATAACTTGTCAATTGATAATCTTTCCTACTACTGACAATTGATTAACATTCCAATATTTTTTAATATTCAAAGTTCTAACACGAGGTACTCTTTTATTTCAAACAGCCCATTACTATACTAAACTAACAAAGTTACTGAAACAAACTTTTTAAAATAGTTACATGTTTAAGTGTGACTATTGTATTATTTTTAGAAGTATTATATTTAAACTTTTTCTATACTGTCCAGTGTTTGCTAGTGCAGCAGATTAGGGTTCAAATTTTCTTTTTAATATATTGCACTGACTTCAATTGAGTAAAAAATTTAAGATCCATATAAATATCTGATCTGGCACATCACCAGTATGTATATAATATGTAATACAGTATACATCTTTATAAATATGTACAAAACCTTGAAAATCGTTTATGTTATATAATTAATAATTGCAACTTTTTATTTTGAAGGAACCTAGTTTAATTGAAGAGAAAACTTTGGAAGTGGTGGCATATTTACTTGCCAGTGGTATTGACCCGGAGCGCAGCATCCTATTTGTACAATCGGCAGTACCTCACCATACTGAACTCTGTTGGATACTGGCATGTCTCGCAACACATGCACGGCTGGCACATCTTCCTCAATACAAAGAAAAGTCTGCAACAATGAAGGAAGTTCCTATTGGACTTCTGCTTTATCCTGTACTACAGGTAATATGAGTAAAGATCCTTCTGTTCGTATCATAGAGGCACTAATCACTACACTCATTTTATGGGAAAGTAAATTCCTCGGGTAATAGGTATTTATGTCTAACTTTCAGGACTTACAAGCAATATTAAGTTTTAATTATAGTTTTTTGTGGCATTTCAGATTACCTTCTCTGAAATAGATGATGCAGTAGAATCTCTTTAACTCAAATCTCAAGGGAAATGCTAAAAAATTAAAGCTAACAAGTTTTTGACTTAACAAGAACTTTGAGATACATAATATAGACCACAAGCTCAAGGAAAAAATTAACCTCATTCACATGAACCTACATGCATAACGGTTAGAAGGTGATACATCTTCATTAAAATAAATGCCTTACACTTTCGATAGTCCGCTAGTCTATAAAATGGCAGATTAGTCCACCGCCTTAAATTGTGCATAGTGCACAGAGTTATTTTCTGATATAGTCTGTTAGTATACAATCTTCTAAGCGTTATGCACGTTGGTTCTTTTCACAGGTTAATTTTTTCCATGGGCTTGTAGTCTAATATAATTTAACTACTGAAATTTCGATTTACAGAGGCGCGATTTCTAAGTAATATAAGTACTTCGATGTGTAGAGTCGAGTTTTATGGATTTATTCATTTATTGCACGTGCATAAGACAAAAAAAATAGATTAAAAGCCTCGTATCCGAACATTCATTTTGGATTTTATTGCTATCATATCAATGTCCGGGAATTCCAAGTAAGACGCCATTATATTTTACTAACGACTTACGGAGTCTCCTTTTTGAAATTCGAGTTAACTTCGTAGAGAAATAACATTTTGTTCGAGTTACAAAGTCTAAATAATTGGAGAGACCACATATTTAAGGGTTCAGCAGAAGGGAATGGCAACATTTTTTTAGTCTTAATGAGGATATTGACTTAACGAGGTTTGGGATATAGAGATTCCACAGTAATTTAAACACCTAGATACTAACATTTGAACCACACAAAATCTTGTAGTACCACAATGTGAATGACATTGGCAATGAAATTGACATTAGCCAGAAAAAGGTTAATAATTATATTGAAGACAAGTCGAATTTAACTTTACATAACGGGGACTATATTTCGTAAAATACGTATTAAAAATAGCACATTAGAATGTTTTATTAAATTGATTTGGTCGGCGTCGTGGAACGTGCGCAGGCGGCGGACGTGCTGGCGTACCGCGGGACGCACGTGCCGGTGGGCGCAGACCAGCTGCAGCACCTGCAAGTGGCCTCGCAGCTGGTGCGCACCTTCCACCACCGCTACGGAAGGTTCTTCCCCACGCCGCGCCCCATACTCACCGGTACCACGTGTATTACCATATTATATTATCAGCCGCGCGGCGCGGTTCAACGTCGCTCTAACATTTTAGGAAACTCCAAATAATAAACAATAAAACAGACTTCCCCGATAACTAAGCTATAAATAATATCTTCAAAATCAAGATTTACATAAATTGATTATATGTGGTAGTGCATATCATCATTGATAGTAGCACATGTAATCAATGACTTGATCCCTGATTTATTACTCCTGTATTCAGTAGCTAAGGCCCCGTACGAACGAGCACTTTTAAGCGTTGCGTTGAAATACGACGTTAGCTTGAGACTTGAGAGTTTGGCATGCAAATTGCGACGTCGAATTAACGTCTAACACTCGACGTCGAAAATCAAACAGGACTTGATAAAAAAGCGCCGCACTTTAAAAACGCTCCCATGTGAACAAATACTGTTTGTGTTTTATTGTATAGAATCACAATGGCAAGCGGTGATATTCCGTGATTCTAGAAACTTTTAGTTATTATTATTATCTATTGATGTTTCAATCCTGTTTAGCATAAGGTAATCTATGTGGAATGTCCATAAATAAATAAACAAATACATGGGTATCTATTTGTCCAATGCAAACGCATCACTAACGATCGGTAAAAAAGCACTTGCGAACGGACGGCGAACTTATTATTATTAAAAATTCCCTAGATGAGAGCTGCGATCGAATTCGAAGTCTGCGAAACCCGGCAAAAAAAATGTCCAAATCAGATTCCGATCCCAAGTCGAGGATATTGCTGAGCGACTCGGACGAGACCATCACGCTGAAAATAAGGAAAGCCGTGACCGACTTCACCCCCGAGGTGAGCTACTGCCCGGCGACGCGGCCCGGCGTGTCCAACCTGGTGGCGCTGCACTGCCTGGCTGCGGGCCTGCTGCCCGAGGAGGCCGTGCTGCAGGCGGACGGGCTCACCACGGCGCGGTACAAGCTCGAGGTGGCACGCGCGCTGGCGGCGCACCTCCGGCCCGTACGCGAGCGGGCGCGCGCTCTGCTGGCGCGGCCGGCTCTGCTGCGGGACGTGCTGCGCGCCGGGGCCGTGCGGGCTCGCCGCCGCGCCGACCGCGTGCACTGCGACCTCATGGAGCGGCTGCGACTCGCCCCCGCCCTCGCCGCCTCTCCCGCCCCCGCCCGCGCTACAGCGGTCTAAGATCCTCGGGCAGCGCCGGAGCGGAGAAACAGCTGTATTGAAATTGATATAATATGTTCAGCAGCGGACTGGACTGCATATATGTGACTTAGTCTATCGTATATAATTATAGTTTAATCACTAGTCAAATCAAAGGTGAAAATTAAACAACTTGTTGTAGAGATTGTTTTATTGGAATATATTATCAAAATTAAAAAAAGAAATATTAAACATTAGATATCAGGGCTCAGTCTGTAGGTCTGTCTCCAACAACTTTATAGCCAGGGAGCCAGTAACAGGTCTTCATGACCAACTTCCTCCCGCGAGATAATTCGTGAGACGTATCAGAGAATAGTATTATAAAGCCTAGTGGACGTCAGCTGGCGCGCGGTTCGGGGGATGAGGGGTGGGAACCCCCCAATCATGTAGAAAAAACAAATCAGTCATTTCCTCTCAGCTCAAATATTTTCTAAATTGTTGTTAACCCAATATCTCAATGAAATAAAAATAATCAGCTGGTTATGACATGGTACATCAGCTGGTGACTGGTGACATGAAATTTTTTTTTCACTTTCAGTGGAGTGGTTTATATGGATGATATCTTTATATATTAAGCTATCATCCATATAAACCACTCCACTGAAAGTGAAAAAAAAATATCATGTTCTAGTCACCAGCTGACGTACAATGTACCATGTCATAACCAGCTGATTTTTTTTTTTCGTTGAGATATTGGGTTAACTACAATTTAACAAATATTTGAGCTGAGAGGAAGTGACTGGATTGTTATTTTATTTTTCTTCATGCGTGGGGGGCTCCCACGGCTCATCCCCCCAACCGAGAGCCAGCTGACGTTCACGAGGCCTTATAATACTGTTCTTCGATACGTCTCACGAAGTATCTCGCGGGAGGAAATGATTTACCAAATTTTCACCTGGCTCCCGGACCATTAACACTGGAAGAGACATATATACTGCTAAACAAAATCGAATATGCAACATACTATAATAGTATTTACAATATTAGCAAAAGTAGTGACGAATTAATGTAAAACATATTATTATGCAGCTCTGAAGCACACCTTAGAATATATAATATGTATTATATTACAACCGAGCAACACTTGCAACCACTACAGAAACACCACCTGTGATGTATACTGTATGCATTTATAATCTCAACACGTCAAACGAGCCCTCAGAGGTGGTGGTGTGTGGGCGCGTGCGGGGGCGGCGGGGGCGGGGGCGCAACCCGCTCGCGCAGGAGCACCAGCAGCTCGTGCAGCGCGTCCACGGCCTGCGCCGCCGCCTCTGCTTGTTTCTCGGCCGCGAGGGCCGCGCGCATCGCCGCCTCCGCCAGGAGCTCCTCGGTGTTAACACGACCCTCCGTACTCTCAGGGAACATAGTGTTTCTCTGGAAAGCAACCAAACAACGATAACTTACATTGGCGTATACCAATCATATTCAGCTAGGAAATGCTTACAAATTTTAAGGGTATGTATATATTATGTAACTGGCAATCTGTATGCCCAGTCATGAATTCACTAAGAAAAGTGACATTCATTGTAGGGATATACATAATACACACAGACTAGATGTACCAGTAATTATACTTATAAAGTAAGCAATTCTTTTAAAGACAACACTTTTACAATAGGATCCCAGGAAACGTTTAAAATCTATCAATCAATTTTCCCAGACGATTTTCTCATTTTATTACTTGTCGATGTAATATGAATAATATGAACAAAAAACCACTGAATAGGATACTTTGAAAGTATCAAAGTATTGTGAGGTCATCATCATCAACTTTCATCCGTCCACGGCTGAACATAGGTTCCCTCAATAAACGCTAAGACGACAGGTCCCTTACCAACACAGCTCGGGAACGCCAAAAATTTTGCAAGTAAAAATAAAAACTATATTACTTATGTATAAAAAAAAAACTAAAAAGTACAAAATAAAATTACTTTTAAATAAAAAACAAAAAACCGACTTTAAAACCATACCTTAATTAATGTACAACAAAAAATTTTAAAATAATATTGAAATACTTCAAAGTGAAGTAGAAGACGTATACTATTTAAAATCGGGTATTTTTGGAGTCGGTACCAGCCAAAACATGGCTGCCCTTCACAGGCATCTTCTCAATACTTGGTGTATGTGATTGATCATTAAAATATCCTCTTTGGCTTGGTCAGATTGTTAATTTCAATATATACCTATTATTAATAAATCACACCATTATAACTAATCACAAAACAATATAGAGGGGAGGCTACATCGGCGACCTCCTTTCTCACCCGTTCGTCGGCCTCCTTCTGGGACATTACTGACTCGCAGAAAGAGGCCATTGCCGCCCAGGACTCGTCACAGCCGAGCATCGTAGTAATGACGCTCAACAAAGACAAGCCCCCTCCGATGACAGACGTCAAATCATGACGCAGCGCCGCCCATCTCGGGCAAACCTCTAAGGTGTTCTGGGCAGAGTCCACCGCCGCGCCACAATCATGACATTCAGTCGTCGGCTCCCTGTGGGCCGTCCGACACAAGAAATCACCAAAGCATCCGTGCCCGGTGAGAACCTGCGTCAGACGGAAGGTGATTTGCGCAGAGCAGCCGTTAGGCGTTTACCATGCGACTGAGGCGCCAAGTCATCCCCCCACCTCCGCATTAAAGCTTCCTGCCCTAGCCGGCGGACACGTAGGAACCCGTCTGGCGAAGGGGTCAAGCTCAAACAACTCCTATCCGAGACATAGAGTATGTCTATGTAGTAGGGGGTCGCCGGCCAATTCTATACAATCCCTAGGGAATGTATTTCTTTCTTACCTAGATGAAGTAGTAGGTAGGTAAGAAGATGAAGAAGTAGGTATTGTCGATATTATATATATATGTATAATAACCAAATTAGGATACAACTTGCATGTAGCATGTATTATTGTGTGTAATATTATAACTACTAACTATAGATATATTTGTACTTATGTAAGTTGGGGATAAAATATAGCCTGTGTTATTCTGATCAGTAGTTTCATCAAAACCTATTACCAAGTGTTTACATGAAAGAGTAACATACATTCTTCCCAAGTTCTACATTTATAATATTAGAAATATATGATTATTGTTATATAGTAGATATAATTACCCTCATCTGATTTCAAGGAGGAGACCCATGCCCAGCAGTGCGACATATGAGGGTTGATCCTTTTTTTTTTGGATGGAGCTATGCTAATGGCCCTAATGCTTCGTCGGAAGTGGGGGAGCCGGTCGGTATCACCCAGTGATATAGTAAGTGGGGGGTTGCCCCCCACCAGCGGGAGGTGTGCGCAATACTGGAACCCACCTTCACTGAGATGGATTCACCAGCCACCAGGTGATGTCTTGACTGATATGTTAGGGAGGCAAGATCCCCCAATACCCTATCGGATGTTAATTTTTTGGTTGATACTTTACTTTTAAGATATTATAATAGCACTTATTTAAGATTATAGAAATCCTTATCTTTTTTTTTTGGTGTGCTTTGTGTTATGTATACCATGCTTAGCTCATTATAGGAACCACAAAGAATAAGTCTTTATTGCTAAAATTTGGCTACTGAATCTCTTGTTTTTACACCTCCACCCTCAAAGATATCTACAATAACAACCAAGGAAAATACCTTAATGTTCATGTGTTTAATAAGTTTTTATGATATCAAATTGTTATCAACCACTAACCAGGCTATACTTCATAAAGGATAACAGTGTAGCAAATAAACACATTTCACTAGTTGTTTATTATAAACTTACCTTTACAATTAATCTAAAGTAATATCGAAGCCATAACCAATAAGATTATAAAATGATAACCATTTTGTCAATTTGTATTTAATTACCAAATTGCATAGATATAAATTTTAACAGACAAAATCACAGGACAAAATATCTTTCTATAATATTAAAAGTGCTTACTGCTTATAATAATTTATATACTCATTGATAATATTATTCACAAACTATATATAAAGTAATTTGCTGTGATTAGAAAATATTCTATTCTAGAATCTAGAATATATTTGTATTTTACAAAGAGCCAAGAGGATATAAACACTACGGCCCGTATCAGGGTCGACAATCTTCATAGTAGTAAATGGGAAAGGGTGTTATTTAAACGACTAGCATAATATTCGTATTTTTGTGAGCAGAAAAATATAATCTGGTAGCAGAAATAGCTAATTGAGCGGCAACTTATGTTCAGCAAACATTTTAAAATCAAGCAGCAATTTTTGTCATTTTTTATGGCTGTAATTATTTTTGAAAGGCATATTAATTAAAAAAGGGGCAATGTGCTGCTCCTGTTTAATAAAATTTTGGTAAGCACTCGGAGGGTAAGCAAAAAAAATAATTTTGTGCTGCTTATATAAGTAGCATGAATATAACTTTAAGCAACTTTCTTTTTCATTAAATTCTGCGTTATAGCCCAGTCCACAGTATTTGATGACGTCATGATTTGTATTAATTCCCTGGTCCTTTATTAAGAATGATAATATAATTTATTAATTTCTTATTCAATTTTTATACAAAATTTTAGTTTGTAAATCGTTTTTATAATTATTGTAATATCAAAAAATATTATTTAAAAATGTATAAACAAACAAAAGAAGAAATTCTTAGATAATGGTATGAAGAGGATTTGAACTTACGAACGACAGCGTACAGCCTGAGCGCGCGCGGACAGTGTTAACCGTAGAGCTGTACGTCTTGTTACAAATAAGTTTAAAATTGTGGATCCATTCTTGCGTATTGAATGTTTTAATTTGATTTGATTTTTGTAGGTAATGATTGAATTGAATATTGCAATTTTTTGAACTGCTTGTTTATTTTACACACCACCTACAATTTTTAATACCTGCATAATCTATCTACTATCTACATAAATCTACGAAACTGAAACAAAATAAAATCTTGAAGAAAAAAATTTCATCATCATATTATCAGCCTTTAGTGGACGGACCACTTCTGAACACAGGATTTGACGACGTCATGACCTAAATTAATTCACTAGTCTTTTATTAAGAATGATAATATAGTTTATTAATTTCTTCTTCAATTTTTATAATTTTGTTCAATAACATACTTACAACACCATCTAGCGGTAAATAGCGCAAACCTACACCGGTGTGAACACAGGACATAAAATGTAATGCAAAGAAATGTGCCGCTCAAGTAATTATTTTACCCGATGAATGTTTATTATGCGAGCCCATAATATTGTAAGCTGCTTATTTACAATTTAATTTTCGACCATTATCAAAATTATTTGCGGAACAAGAATTGCTACCAGCTTTATTTTATTGCGTACAAAATCTTTGTATGCCAACCAAATTATTTAAATGCCGATTTTTTTTTGCCCCTCCAAAATTTATAATGCCGTTCATTTAATTACTTCCCAATGGGAAATCGTACACTTATAAGTATGCAAAATGGGGAATAACAGTAAAAGTATTGCCGATCCGTTAATAATACTGACATTTTAATTTAGTTTCGTTATATTCCCATAAGTTTCTGTGTCTCATAAATAGATGGCAGTATTCTTAGTTTTGTGTCTTCTTAGATTGTATTAAGGAGTGTAGAGATAGATCGTAATTCGTATTTGTTAGACAAGATGGCGTTAACCAGGATCGACAGTCTGGCTCGTTAAAGCTGGCCCCCCATATTTTTTTTTATTATTTTTTAAATTTTGTTATATCATATCGTTTGTTCTTTGTTTGTTCTTAATTATTCTTCATAAATTGTCGTTTGTTCTTCCATAGTTTAATTATAAAAAAATATTTAAATATCTGCCTTCTAGCTGGCCCCCCAATTTTCATTTTACTATTTCTATCGTCATTATTAAACTTTTTATATTTGATTCCGTTTGTTCTTAGATAATCTAAGTTTGTTCCAACGAAAAGAGATCCAGTTTTTGCTTAATTATCAATTTTAATTTAGCTACTTTTTCTTAAAATTTGTTCCTGTTCGAACAGGCTAAAACAAGAAGGTTAGACAATAATGTCTATATAAAAATATAATAATATATTTTTCATTCCAACTTTCCGGGTGAATAACTAGGAGTACGAAGGCACAATAATTAAATCTAACATTTATTATAATCTTATTATACTAATTTAAAATAAATTACTATGATTATTTTCAATCAATTATCACGGCTATCACTGGAATATTATTCTGTGTGGATATAATTGTTTATTTATTTATTTCGACTTACAAATACTTAAAAAAATAACACTGCATATTTTTCAATTAATTATCAAAGCTATCGTAGTATGGTAAGGGAAAATTTTAAACTTTTCTATTATTTGTAGTTTCGATACTCATGTTCAATGAGCCTGACAATCTGGGCTCGTTAAAGTTAGCACCCATAAAAAAATTTTTGATTGTTTTTTTTGTTTTTTGTTATCACAATATATCGTTTGTTCTTCGTTTGTTCTTGATTATTCTTTATAAATTGTTGTTTGTTCTTTAATAGTTTAATTATTAAAAAAAAATCTGCCTCCTAGCTAGCCCCCCAATTTCCAATTAACCATTTCTCTCATTATTGAACTTTTTATGTTTGCTTTCGTTTGTTCTTTATAGATAAACTACGTTTGTTCCGTCAAAAATAGATCCAGTTTTTGCTTAATTATCAATTTACCCAATTTAAATTACAATTTAATTTTGCTACTTTTTCTTAAAATTGTTCCTGTTCGAGCAGGCTAAGACCAGATTAGGTCATACAATAATGCATAGAGTAATTTGATACTACGGAAACAATAATGTCTAAATAAAATATAACAATTAATATAAATATAATTTTTATTCCAATTTTTGGAGTGAACAACTTGGAGTACAAAAGCACAATAATTAAATCTAAAATTTATAATAATCGATATATCTTTCTTATACCTTTAAACGAGCAATTCTTGTATAAATGTATAGAATCTGAATCTCGGAAACGGCTCCAACGATTTTCATGAAATTTTGTATAAATGGGTTAAAAACGGAGATAAATCGATCTAGCTAGGATAAATTTTTAGAAAACTTTTTTTATCCGTGTTATGAGGAAACGATAAAATATGATTAAAATACAAACGTAAATTTCGCTGTCACATAGTATGTCATGATAGCTTATAATGGAAAAATTAGGCAGATAGATCCGAACGAGCCTAGTTCGAATCTCCAGTCCGAATTTTTCTTTTTCCTTTTTTTAAAATCATTTTTTTTTTTGGAAGAAAATTTTTATCGTATTTAATCACTAAGGGTACCGAGCAAATGCTCGGTCAACCAGGTACTACTATAATAATATGAAGTTTGTTAATACGTGGAGGGTAGAATTAATTTTAATTTCCACAGTTAGTATTTCCAAGTGTTTTTATTATCAACAATGTTTTTATTATTAATTTTCAACTATTCTAGCATTTTTATGTTTTAATTCTCATACTTTAAAATAAATCATGTTCTCAATATTAGTTATAATTTTAAATGGCATAGAAATAATTTCATTATAATATGGAGCAGCTATAAATATTAACTGAAGAGGGTTTTTAGGTATTACCTAAAAATAACTAACGATCACTGGAATATTACAATATTTCAGTGGTAATTATTTCAAAAATATTCATTGTAGTTTTTAAATAGTAGTTTAAATTGATTATTTTAAATATAACATTTAAATACTTACTTCAAGTAGTTTACTCCAAAAATTAAAATTAAAAAATTATTATATTTAGAGAGGGGAGTATGATCTTTGGTCTTAGTTGATTCCAGGAACAAGATTTTTTTTTAAAAGTTCATGAAAAATAAAATATGGTGGTTTTATAATTTATTAAATTTATTATTTAAATAAAATTATTAATATATTATCAGATAATTAGTGTGATAATAATACGGATTTGTATAAAGTGAAAGCTATGTTCAATAATATGGATTCATTACTAATATTATGTTAATAGCTAAAACGGAGTTTCATTGTGATTTCAATTGTGTAAAATTAAAACTAAATAAAGTGTTTGTAAAAGGGGAAAAAACACAAATTTGATGTTAGCTTAAAATAGCTTTGTGTGATTGTTTAATTATGTGAATTAATTATAATAACGTAGTGAAATAAAAACGTAGTGTTTATATCCTCTTTGATGAAAAATAAAATATGGTGGTTTTATAATTAATTAAATTTATTATTTAAATAAAATTACTAATATATTATTAGATAATTAGAAGTGTGATAATAATACGGATTTGTATAAAGTGAAAGCTAAAAAGAGGGCTTGAAAAAAAATAAATTTTGAAGCGTAAAGTCGAAGTTACTTTGTTTCACTATTTAATGTTTAATAATATGGATTTATTACTAATATTATATTAATAGCTAAAACGGAGTTTCATTGTGATTTCAATTGTGTACAATTAAAACTAAATAAAGTGTCTGTAAAAGGGAAAAAAACACAAATTTGATGTTAACTTTAAATAGCTATGTGTGATTGTTTAATTATGTGAATTAATTACCAATATTATGTTATGAGTAAAGCTGAGTGTTTTGGACTTGTGTAAAATGAAAGTTTAAGTGTATGTGAAGAAAAAATAAAGCAGAAAATCTTAAGTTAATTTGTTTCATTTTTTTTAATGTGAATATCTTTAATTACTTT
Organism: Lycaena phlaeas; assembly: GCA_905333005.2. NCBI lineage: Eukaryota > Metazoa > Arthropoda > Insecta > Lepidoptera > Lycaenidae > Lycaena > Lycaena phlaeas. The sequence goes on along the minus strand of HG995178.1, from coordinate 15,807,078 downwards.
CCTCTTTCCAAAAATAAGTATTGAATTGAATTGAAAATAACAAATTTGCATTTATTAATTAAATGCAAATTTGTTATTTTCAATTCAAAAAATTTCTTATCAAAGGCGAAAAGAACTATAAATAGTATAATACGTATGTATATAATATATATATAGTCAGTATATAGTAGTATATACGTAGCTATACGTATGTTTATGTTAATATTAGTTTTGTGTTTCTTGTAGAGATGGCAGCACATGTAGTTTCCCGTTTTTGCTATCGAGTTAGACCTCTATTCCTTATATACAAAAGTACTCTGTGGCCCGTATTCTAAAACGTGACTTGAGCGCTGATCGGTGCTTGATACTAGTTTTGGCGGTTCCAAAATCTAGTATCAAGCGCCGATCAGCGCTCAAGGCCGTGTTCCTTTTTACACTGGAGCACTGTAAACCGTGACGTCACTACAGTATACTGCGAACTGTCAGCGAAGCCGTTCCTTTATAAATATGTATACTGGTTAGTGTTGTAAATCGAAACGCAGAACAGTATACTGGGATTTGTAAACTGTCATCTACCATCACATATGAGCTAAGAACTTATGACATTCGTCATTGACATTTTCAGTTTTCACGTGTTTGTGTTTTAATTGTGAAAGTATTGTTTTTATTTATTGTCGGTTGAAGTAATTACTTAATAAAAAATAGGTATACTTCATCCTAAAAGAAAATATTGGTTTTCAAGTAATTAAATGTACTAAATAATAATAACTTACAGACCGGATTTAATAACTAAATAACTGATTTTTTATATCCTTAGCTAATGAAAAACGTAACAATTACTGGTGCTGTCCAATATTTATTAGATTTTTCGGACTCCGATGATGATGAGGAAGGCCTTATAATATAAACATATATCTAGAAATCGTGCTGAACAAAATATAAAAATTTTAGAATATCAGTCATTAAAAAAATATCTTTAAAAGTCAGATTCGTAAGGCATTAAGTTATTTATCTAATTTTTCTTATTAAAAGTCGACGTAACTGGATTGTTCATTGCATTTCCATTTGTTAATTGACTATAGTATGTGGCTAGATACTCTTCGTTTCCTAATAAGTTTACTTGAACCTAACATACACAAGCAGTCTGTTTGATATGGTAGACAGCACATTACTGTACAAATAGCTTCGTATGAGTATCTGGACTATAGCCACAACTGACCTCTCTACCCTGAAACATCATTGAAATATAGACATAGTTTAATGTATGACAATTTTGTTTATAGATAAGTATGTGATTGCTTTGATGTTGAAAAGTAACAGCATGTAGAACTGTGAAAAGTAGTTAAATCAATTTATAAATCTACATGTATCTCTACAAAATGGCCTATGTGCAAGGAAGCTAGCCGAACATGAAATTATATACATTGAAAGTATGGGTTTCCAAGTATTCTAGAAGCAGTTGATGAAAAACATATTAGACTAAGTCAACTCAAAGAACACTATATGAGCTATATAATAGTAATGGATTTCATTCCATTCAAACTCAGGTATTAAAAAAATGTATAAGTAGTTAATTTGTAAAAAAAATTAAATTTACACAAAAAAATTTGTAATTTCTAGTATGTGGCCACAAATTGAAAATTATTCATGCATGATTACACTCATTTATTAGAACACAAAGCTTACAGTGTCTAGCCTTATTGAATGACACCTTACCAAAATAATGGTAATTTGGGGCAAGATTGCTTACAATACATTATTGCACATTCAAGTTTGCATATAATTATAGAATAAGCTAATGCTTCTTTAAAAGGTAGATTTTGTAGTTTATTGGACAAACTACCATTCAAAAGCACTGACTTAATTCCATAAAATGTTTTAGTCTGTCGCATTTGCACAATATTTGTATTTTCAGAAGTGATATGATTGAAGTCCCCATTCTCGTGAATCATAATGTTCTTGCACTTGATGTAAACATTGATGGAAATAATGCCATGAAATTTGTGAGGATGGAAAAAAGAGGATATTTAAAAAAATGTTAACAATTTACAAGTTTGAAGACAAATTCAAAGCATTAGTCAATCTAAATTATGCATATTTATGCTATGGAGGTCTATATTATTACATTTATGTTATGGAGGCCTATTTTCAGCAGTGGATGGATGATGATGCATAACTTAATCAACAACTCTTAATTAAAATGAGCAACTTGAATAGTTATATACCTATATTATATGTTCAGCAGTGAATGGATAAGGGCTGATGATGAACCATACAATTTGATTATATAAAAATTCACTGTAGATTTTATAGGAATATAAGAGGATGACATTTAAAGTTCTTAGGACTGGCCACTTGTAAACATTATAATAAAAAAGTGTTATATCACTTGACCGGCACAACTATAAAGGAATTTTAAATCAAATTTCATTCATTTGTCATTTCCTTTTTTAGGTGTGATGGTAAATTAAAATAAAGTGTCATGCATCAGCATGTATTTAACTTCAGATAATGTTTCTGCAATGATTGACATAGTTTTCTATGTCATTTAAGTCAACAAGAAAAGCACAAATCTCACTGATGATCTGTGTGACGCACACCGTCTACAGCAACAACTGAAGATGACATCAGTGTTATGGAGTGTATGACAGAGACTAACAGAAGGGTATCCTATTACATGATTCTGACAAACTTAGGCATAGGTTTGAGTAATTGCACAAAACCCTCCATCAACATTTAGTGGTGAGGAAGCTTTGTGGTGGATACCTCATAATTTGGCGGAGGCTCAAAAACTTCATCTATCTGTCTATTGGTGCCGTGAAGTGGTATAAAGATTTAACGGAGGTTACTAAGTCTCCTGAGTGGCTGTTTCCTTCCTGCTGTGTGAGAAATTGCCAACAAAAGAGAAGACAGGTCAAAGCATGGGAAAAAAAGATGGTGGCTTCTTTATTCGGAAGGACATTGCATTACGGAAAAAATATTTCAGATGATTTAAAGGCAGTTACTGCAGGGTGGTACACTAATATGTAATTATTTGCTACTTGTCTTAAAAAAGATCAGAAGAAACGATGTTCCAATTGTGTCCCCTTTGACCATGACATCATCGCCAAGCTAACAATAAATCAACTTTTTGCTGGTGTTAGGCATGGAATTACTGGATCATCTACCATATAGCCCTGACCTCGCAAAAAACTTAAATGTTAATAATAAACATTTTCAGTATGTAATCAGGTTTAGGTACTGAGTACCTGTTAATGTGTAATCTCTAATATTTGCACTAAGTACAGCCAGTAATTGCTTATACCTAGCTTATAAGACTAGAAATGAGTATATAAAAACCCTTGATTTGTTTTGAATACTATAATTTTAAAAGGCGTACATAATAAAATACTAGAAACATTAAACTTTATTTAAAGAAAATACAACAACATATCCTTAATAATTTTTACTGCCTGTTTTGCACCTAACTTTTAAGACAATATTAGAAATGAGTAGTAAATAAAGAAAGAAATAACAAAAGTGTATTAAAAATGATTTATAAATAAAAATATGTAATAAATAATTAATTAGACTAAAATACTCTTAAATATAACTTATCAACATTTTCAGTAATTTCTATGTACTTATGTGATAAAGATATATGTGAAAAAAGTATAGTATCAACCCTTACAAGTCCCACTACTGGGCACGGGTATCTTCGAAATCAGGCGAGGAGGATAATGGGCCATTGATAGTTCACTGATGCACTGGCCCAATGGTGAACTTTTCATACCTTCAAAGACTTTAAATCTCATCAGGCATGCAGGTTTCCTCAAGATGTTTTCCTTCATCAGTAAGCGAGCGATAGTCTTGTGTTTAGGGTATTTAGGATACAAGAAGGTCCGGATCGAACCCGGAAGCAAGGGATTGGTCGTCTTGGTGTTCATTGCGGTTTGCCTAAGTGCAACAGTGGACTGATAAAGGCTGATGATGATGAATCCTACACGCACGAGTGACAGCTGCCATCTGACGTCTCTTTTTAATTTCGTTCCTATTGGAACAGGCTAAGACCAGAGACCATGCTACCAAGTAAGCAATATTTAGTTAATTTTGAAAAATGCCGGAAAACCGTAGGATTTGTCCCTCAAGAATTCAACCATCTTTAACTTTTACATTTACATTAATACCCAACAAGTTAAAATTGTAAACACGAAAGCAATACATTGCAGCATTGATTTAGAATGTTTCGTTACGCTTTCAAATTTTGAAAGCAAAAAAAATGTACATATCAATGTAATGAAATCCCCATTGTGCCACTAGAGCCATGTTTCAGTAAAATCTTCAGACAAAAAAAATGAAAATAAATGTTGATAGTTAACCAACAATATTTTTCTTTCATCAATCATCGACCAACAAACAAACTAGAAAAAAATCTATGAAGTGGGTTTATTCCTAGTAACAATGGGAATTAATGCTATTTCGCATTCATTTCACTAGTATGCGAATTCATAAGCCTCAGCATGCTTATTGCTATGCTATTTTCTAATATGACCTGAGATATGAGATGGAAGATATCCTTAATCCTACTAACGTTAATAAACATGCGAAAGTTCGTAAGTATGGAATTTGTAACTCTTTCACACAAAACTACTTTGATTTTATTAAGTTATTTGGTAAATGAAATTTTTCATTACAATATCTTATGTATATTTTAATAACACCTTCTAACAAATAGGCAGAGTAAATTATAATTTATAAAGATATTGTGTGAATTGTCCAAATACTGCCCAAACAAAGTCGCGGGTCGCTCTTATATTATACGGTAAGGTAAGCTGATGTTCTAAAATTTAAAACATTGAAATGAATGATATAACGAGCCCCTCTACTGGTAGATAGGTACTGAGTTCACTCACTGATATCCATTTAAATAACAACAATAAGTAAACATGAAATATGAATATCGAATAATATTGAATATCGAATACTTATTAATAAACTTTTACTATAAACTACTTTAACTTTCCAAAACTCACTGACCATACATACGATACGCGCCAAATACACAAACAGATTATTACTAAAAAAATACGCATTTTTAAGATATTCGACACTACATACAAACAAATCAAAGATGTTAACAAAATATTAATATTGTTGAACCTTGTATTTAGCAATAAGTATACCATTCACATAATTTATAAAGATATTGTGTGAATTGTCCAAATACTGCCCAAACAAAGTCGCGGGTCGCTCTTATATTATACGCCATACAGTAAGGTGAGCTGATGTTCTAAAATTTAAAACATTGAAATGAATGATATAACGAGCCCCTCTACTGGTAGAAAGGTACTGAGTTCACTCACTGATATCCATTTAAATAACAACAATAAGTAAACATGAAATATGAATATCGAATAATATTGAATATCGAATACTTATTAATAAACTTTTACTATAAACTACTTTTACTTTCCAAAACTCACTGACCATACATACGATACGCGCCAAATACACAAACAAATTATTACTAAAAAAAATACGCATTTTTTCGATAATCGAAACTACATACAAACAAATCAAAGATGTTAACAAAATGTTAATAATAAACCGCGATAAAATCCCTAAAAGTTGTTTCATTGTAATATTAATATTGTTGAACCTTGTATTTAGCAATTATACCATTCACATTTATGTTTAAAACGAACTCAACATAACAAATAAAAAATCGGGAAAACAACATTCAACAATCGTACGCATTCATTCATTATCAGACCTCACAAGTCGTACTTGAAGCAAGCAAGTGCTTCCATAGACAAAGTACTGGAGCACCTTACCTCGAAAAAACAGTGCTCACAGTACAAAAATGGCGTCGATTTTATGACGTCATAAATTGTGACGTCATATTGCGACTGAATACTGTCGGCCATTACCGAACAATTCTCTCGTTGTGATTGGTGACAGTGCTTGCAGTAGAAAAATGGCGCCCTAGTCATGACGTCACTAGCACTGTGACAGTATACTGTCAGTATAAAACGGAACGAATTTCTTCCAGTACTGAGCACTGGGCAGTGCTCGCAGTATAAAACGGAACACACCCGTCACGTCTCTGAATACCAATACGGCCCTAAGTAAGTAACTATAAAGCCGGAACCGCACGTTTGCCGAGGCTTGGCAAGCCTTCACAAATTCAAACGTGCGGTTACAGTTTATCTTGGCTTGCATAGGCTTGCAAAGGTTTGTGGCCGACCCGATGAGTGTCGGTATTGTGCACAAGCCAAAGGGAACCAAAGAGAATTTGCAGCAAGCGCTTGCGAGGCGTCCGCATGCTTGTGACTTGTGAAGGCTTGGGGCTTGCGGCAAGCTATATAATATATTATACTCTATGGCGGCAAGTCACAAACCACAAACGACGAGGCGACGGTCGGACGGCGGGCTTATGATTTTTATGATTCCTATTGTAGGTAGTCGGCGATGGTTGGTATTCTTTCTTATTTCTTATTGACAATGACGGTGGACATTTTGATATTAATTTATGTATTATCAAATCTCGACTCTATTTGAATACCAAGGTAATTTTGTCTGATTAATTTATTTTGAATTGAAAGTTAGAATAATAATAATTGTAAGGTAAGTAACTATTAACTAACAAAGTATGTATCTAATTTGTTAATTTGGCACTAAAATTTTCGTACTTAATCTAGATACTTACCTAGTAATTACACTATTAGATCACAAGATTATTTTTTTTATTTACTTCTTATTTTTATAAGGTCACAAGATTATTATGAAACCCGTAAAATATGACTGGGGTAAATACAGTACTTAATAGTTAATACCCCGACTTACGCTACCTCGACTTACGCGAATTCGGAGTTACCGATTTTATTTTCTCGTTTATCCGTTTTAAGCTATTGCATAGCTTCTATCGCGGGCCTTGAGCGCGGGGACCGAGTCCAGAAATTCCGTAACGAAAAAAAAACCTAACGCTCCCCACTCCGACGGGCACGGAGGTGTGGCTTGAAGGCCATGCATCGTCTAACGTCGTTTCTTTTCGGCAGTCTTCGACACGGTGTTTGTGTGCTTGCAACTAGACGTATTGTACGACACTACGAAGCTCGCACGAATAACAATAAAATATAACACATGTATTGTAAAATAATAAAAATATTTTAAACAATATTAGTTAATATTGTTTAAAATATTTATATTTTTTTATTTATTTAATAAAGGAAAAAAAAATGTTTTCTTATCGGTCACCACGCTCAAAAAGTGTAACTTGAATTAATATCAAAGAAAAAGAAATACTGCATTAATAATTAAAATAAATAAATAATTATAATTGCATAAGTTGATACAAAATGCTATGCAATAGCATTACCGCGGCAGTCCCCGAGTGCCACACGTCTTTTTTTGTTTGAACGCCGCGAATGAAGAAATTGATATTAATTCTTTGTATCCAGTTCAATTAGAATATCAAATGACAGTTGGAAACTTGACAGAAGCCATAGAGTAATTTGATACTACGGAAAACAGAAGCCCTCAGTTCGATTGAAAAAGGGTTAACAATTTTGGAAAGCATAGACTCCAATGAAGAGCGCTTTTTTGATACAAAGCATGGAATAAAAAAATACTAGGATGCTACGAGGAGATATTACGAGAGAAGATAAAATCATTGACTTTTTTACAATTTATGAAACCTTCTACATCAAAATAACTTCGGATTGTGCTTATACACTCTATTAATATAGTTTGTCATATTGTCTAGAATTAGATACTAATTATTTCCTAAATTATTATTTTATTTAGTCTCCAGACCGTATTAAACATACTTTGTATGTCTTTATATGCCAAACTGTACCCAGATTTACGCGAATTCGGCTTACGCGGATAGCGCTCAGTCTTACCTATCGCGTAAGTCCGGGGTATTACTGTAATACAAAATAATGTTTAATACCTATTTATGTATTAAACCGTCATACTGGGCGCCGAGCGCCAACGGTATGGAAAGGAACGCAATAGCTTACTTCTCGCTTGGTTTTCATAAATGTACACTGTAATTTTTGTTGTAGAATTATTGTGTCCATGATTTTGCATTAAATATAGGAAAACTTTAACTTTTTATAACTTCGTCATTGTTGAATTAAATAAAATATAACTAAGTACATTTATTACGATTACGTGTGCCTTACAAATTACCCATTTTTTTTGGTAGTTATAAAATAGTGGTGTATATTATGTTTCCATTACATTAATTTGGATTAAATATAATAATTTGCAGACAAGTATTTATTTAAGTTGCAATGCAAGAACCACTTCAATAAAAAATTAAAAAATATTAATTACTAAATCATTTATTGGACTCTTTTATTTTCGTGTCGAAATTTCGTGAAATTTTAGGATAACTATGGGTTTATTATTCATATTTATTTATTGCATTCAGAGAAAGATCAGAGACGGTGATGGTGGTGCAGTGCGAGCGTGTTGTTGTCCGGTGGGCCGAGATGCGGCGCGTGCGCGGGGTGTGCGGCGTGCGGGGCGGGCGGCGGGTGCGGGGCGAGCGGCGCGGGGGGCGCGAGGCTGGTCCGCAGCAGGTCCACTAGTTCCCGCAGCAGTTGCACTCCTTTGGAGACGGTCTCCGCCTGGCGCTCGGCCGCCAGCGCGCCCCTCAAGGCGGCCTCGGCCAGCAGCTCCTCGGTAGTAACACGCGGTCCGTCTGCGGTCCCGGCGCCCGAGCCCTCCGAATACAAATCTTCATCTAGAGGGCCAGACTTTCCTTCGTCGTCCAACTGTCCGTCTGTTTGTGAACAACCTCCACAACATGCTGTAAGACATGAAAAAAATTTTAAAATGCTCGTGGGCGAAAAAAGTAGTCTTAGTGATAGTTCATGTTAATTTTATTGTGTTTTTGCATAATTTTGTAGAATAGTAGTTATTTGTACCCTCTAAAACATGGTATATTATGTAAGAAAATTGTCAACGCCTGTAACTAGCAAGTTCACGGATATAAGACCACTTATGCTGTTACTCTTTAGTCACAGCTAGTATCTGTTTCCCGCAGCTTCGTCTGCGTCAACGTGGCGTCAACTAAGGTTTAAAACGGCATCTTTGCGGATCGGTCGATTGCTCGGGTTACGCGCACGACCCACCTTCCCGGTCAGAGGGGGAGGGGAGGGCCGGCCCTCAAACAAATACTATAACTTCATCCGTAAATGACTCGTCGACCGTATCGGATTTTACTAGCCAAACTCCTACTCTCCTGAGTAGCGCGCCCCCTGCGGGTCGCAGATGGAGGCGTCCCCCTCTCGAATAATTTCTAGGTGAGCCATCTGCTCACCTACCTACCGATTGAGCTTAAAGGTATCAGGCCTAAAATCTAGTCCTGTCGACAAAAAAAGGCATCTTTCGGGATGATATATAGCTTTTAGATAAATGGGCTATCTAAAACTAAAACGATATTTCAAATCCAACCAGTAAGTAGTTCTTGAGATTAGCGCGTTCAAACAAACAAACTATTCAACTTTATATATTAGTATACATACTTAAAGGAATTTAAAGGATATAGAAAATATATGAACAAATTTTAGGCGAGGTTTCTCGACGGAACCGGTGGTAACCGCTAAGTACTATCGAAACTAAGATAAAAAAGACCTTTTTAATACAGTTGCTCAAAAAGTGGCGTATTGCAGGGACGTATAGCGTTCGGAAAGTGAGCTATTACACACTCGTGCTTTTTCTTTACCTTTTCCGAACTCGTGCGTTCTCTTTCCCAACTGTCAAAATAATGTATATTAAAAAGAAAAAAAACCAACCACGAAGTTTTTACTAAAAGGAATTCATTGATGTTTTTATGATTTATGCAAATATTTTTAAAAAGAAGCTACTAATTTGTTTCAATATCAGATTTAATGATTGGCTACGCCTCGGCTCGGGTCGACATTTGTCGGAACTCGTTGCAATGACAGACTTTCTGCACTTGTAACGAAATATACTATTTTTAAATGAAAAAAAGAAAGACGTGTGGCACTCGGGGACTGCCGCGGTAAAGCTATCGCATAGCATTTGTATCAACTTATGCAATTATAATTATTTATTTATTTTATTTATGCAGTATTTCTTTTTCTTTGATATTAATTAAGTTACCCTTTTTAAGCGTGGTGACCGATAAACGTGATATGAAAAACTTCGATTCTATCAAATCGAAGTTTTTATTTACTATATTGTGGTTGTAGGTTTTTTTTTTATTGTTGAATAGAAATATTTGCTTTTGCTTTAAAAGATGACTAAGTGGAGTGAGGGAAATGAGAAGACAGGCAGTCTAGGTAGGTATAGCCAGACAGGCAAAGTGCGAATCGGCCTCGTGCACGAAGGGTCGTAAAATCATAATGTGTGGGAATAGTGGTGGTTGGCCCCATAGGGAGATCTCCGACCGAGCGAGTGGCAATGCTCAGCCAGGCCGAAGCGCACTAGCTATCGTGTCAGCACCCCTAGACAAGTGGCAAACGCTCAATTCTATTCTTTTGCGTTTACTCGCTAACTCCATAGGGTTGCTGCAAAATTTTTTAAAAACGTTTATTAAGACACATAAAGTGGAGCGGAGTAAAGGGGAGCGTGAGGTTTTGTTATAGAAAAATACATCACCTGGGAAAATATCAACTATCTAACTATCACGATTCATGAGTTAGAGCCTCGGGACATACAGACAGGCATACAGAATAATTCAAGTAGAGTCTGAGTAATTAATAATCGTTCTACATAATATTATTTCATCTATATATTTTACCTACTTTTGTCGCGTGGGGGTGGTAGATGCCCCCAGCGATCAGGTTAGTTACGGTAGAGTAGAGTAGGTTCGGACAAGTCTCACCTTATCTCGAGCCAAAAAACTTTCTTTGGCTGGCCCACGTTCCGACAGCGTATTGCGTAGGGGTAATAAGGGAGGAATCACTGGCCTGACTGGACTCCTGGCGATGGTAGGTTGGCTGCAGCTTGGGTCTTCACGCTGGGCGTTCGGTTCAGCCGGCCGGCTGTTAGATGTTCAAGTTTGGATACTTAGCCTATCCAAATTCTGCCCCGCGAACTCCCAGCGGAATTAAAAAAAAATTAGACGAGGGTTACCCTCGGCTTCCGCCAGCCACGAAGTCAGGATAAGAAAAAAGGGCCAAGAGATCGGTTAGAAGTGACAGCAAATCAAAAGGTCCCTAATCACAGCTTGTCTATCGTTCCATAAACAATATAGTTCTATAGTCAATTGTCAAACGAACTTTATAACTAATTAAGTTTTAATTTAGTTTATTTGTAATTTTAGTTTAGGGATTAGATTAAATTATTATATTTATTATTATTAATTACAAAAGGTAAATTAATTTTATTTGAGAAAAAGGATATTAGAAAACGGTTATTGAATTATAGAATGGTCGCTAGTGAGCCAATAGAGTATGTCAATAGTTGACACTAGTTAACGATAGATGGCGCTTATACCATTAGTATGCTTAGATTAAACATAATATCTATTGCTGAATCTTTAATTTAAACCTAAAATCATGTAACGAGCTAGCGCAACGTTACACTTTTTTTTCTAATCTTTAAATGATATATTAATTCGAAGCACATTTCTATAAAAAAATGCTTTTTGTAAGCAAGCGCTATGCTTTACAACGAACTAACGAGATTTTTAATAACACATAATATCCTTCAAATTTAATCTGAATATGCTTATCCTATTTTAAATTATTCTAAAATCAATAAATGCAGCGCGTCTCGATTCGTGCGAGCTTCGTAGAGTCGTACAATACGTCTAGTTGCACGCATACAAACACCGTGTCGAAGACTGCCGAAAAGAAACGACGTTAGACAATGCACGGCCTTCAAGCGTCGGAGTGGAGAGCGTGAGGTCTTTTTTCGTTACGGAATTCTGGATTCAGTCCCCGCGCTCAAGGCCCGCGATAGAAGCTATGCACTAGCTTAAAAACAGTTATTATAAAATAACAATCATAGTTAAACATCAGCTGTCGCGGTCGTCGTTGTAGGTACATTATTTTGTACTATAATTAATGGTTTTCGCAGCGCACGCCATGTAAGGAAGATTTTTGGCTTTTTTTTCACATCTTGGGTTACATTACATTATTGGAGTTTAAATACGGGTCCTTTAAACTTTATGAAAATTTTATATATATAGTGGGGATCCGTCATAAATCCTGTGTAAAAGTTATTTTTTGTTATAATATATATAGCCTATGTTCACTAGGGACAATGTAGCTTCCCAAAGTAGTTTCTGAGCCTATTCAATTCAAACAAACAATCAAATCTTTCCTCTATATAATACTAGCTGCCCAGAAAGACTTCGTTCTACCATAAGTATTGCTATTAAAAATTAGGGATTGATCGTAGAGGGGTAAAATTTTAGGCTTGTATGTATTTGTGTAAGTATGCTGTATCATAAAAAAATAAAAACAAAAACCTTTTTTCAGTAAAATAAAAAAATAATTTAGGGGTGGACCACCCTTAGCATTTAGGGGGATGAAAAATAAATGTTGTCCGATTCTCAGACCTACCTGGATAAGCACACAAAATCTTATCAAAATCGGTAATGCCGTTTCGGAGGAGTTCAATGACGTACACCGTGACACGAGAATTAATATAATATAAAAGAATTATAAATAAATAAATAATAATTAATAATAATAATAATATAGATGATTATTTCTATAAAATTTATAGTCTTTGTGGCTTCCTGTTAACATAGCATTATATTGTTGCATTATATTCTATGTATTAATTTTAATTTTTTGCTAATCTAACTTGTATTTGTGCTGTATGAGTGTGTAATGTCTATTAGATTAAGTTGTATAGCAGTGTATAACCTGTTTCTTAATAAATGTTTTATTATTATTATAAAAACGGACACACAATGTTGTTTCTTAATCTCTATTCTATTATTGATATTATAAATGCGAAAGTAACTCTGTCTGTCTATCTGTCTGTCTGTCTGTCTGTTACGCTTTCACGTCTAAACCACTGAACCAATTTTGATGAAATTTTGAACAGAGATAGATTAGACCATAGGAAAGGACATAGGCTACTTTGTGTCGCGAAAAAAAGCTTAGGGGGGGGTTTAAATAGGGGATGAAAGTTTATTATATATTATACATAGAAGATGCCGCCATGAAACTTTGCATTAAGACACTTGATAAGATTTAAATAACTATCAATAATTGTTCCACCGTTTTTAAGATTTTTACCTACATGGGCATGAAGTAGGAGATGATCTCTAAATCCAAGTATTCTGAAGTAGAACCATCATAAGATATTTTTTCTTTTTAGTTTTAAAACAGGTTTACATCTTCTTTCGTTGCCTTGTTACTGTTTTTTTAGTTTTCTTTCTTTCTTCATAGCATTATATTGTTGCATTATATTCTATGTATTAATTTTAATTTCTTGCTAATCTAACTTGTATTTGTGCTGTATGAGTGTGTAATGTCTATTAGATTAAGTTGTATAGCAGTGTATAACCTGTTTCTTAATAAATGTTTTATTATTATTATAAAAACGGACACACAATGTTGTTTCTTAATCTCTATTCTATTATTGATAAACATGCTGTTGTAATAAGTTTACTGAACCCAGGCGGACAATTCTTGCGATACAGAGATGTTCTCAAAAGCCATCTGACCACATGTGGCATTTCCCCAGACAAGTGGCAGGAGTTTGCCCCGATGCGGCCGGAATGGCGTGCCGCTGTTCAGACAGGACTCGAGAAGTTTGAAGAGTCGCATCTCGAAGACCTGGATGCCAAGCATCTGATACGGAAAACCCGTCCAAAGCCCTCCTACACATATACCTACAATAGTTCTGGTTCCCTATACTACATACAGTGTGAAAGAATATTTAAAACAAAGATAGGGTTTGAAAGTCACATCTGTTTCCATCTAAGGAATCCATAGCGAGGGTGGCCGTTGTCGGATACGACAAGGAGGACATCATCATCATCAAGTGTTATAATTTTTTTTGGTTTGGAATCATGTCATAGTTTTAAATTCTGGCTCAGGCAACAGATTTTCACAACAAAGGTACTTCTTATTCTTCTATACCATTTTATGTAAAAAAAATTGGTGAGGTCAAAGATGGTGCAGGGGACAGATAGAGGCACAATCTATGTATAAGACATATCCAGGTCCTCTCGTTTCTTTCTCTAAGTTTATGATACTTGACTTCTGTTACTTAGAAGCATGAAAAGTCATATCACAGTTTGCAAACACTACAACATGGAACATAGGTATGGTCTCACAACTAGCACAGTTAAGCAATTACAACTAAACATTGAGAAGCACCAGATTGCACAAATGAGCATGTCTTCATTTTGAGTATTTCAAACAAGTTGATGAAAATGTATACCATATAAATGTTGATTTTAAAGTCGTAGACGCAAAAATTAAGGAAGCGCAATTATCTTATTGCTTTTAAGTTTTTTTTTAATTTCAGTGAAGATATAAATTTCATTAATTCTCAATTCTTTCAGAACCAAAAATGTAAATTTTTTTGTTTAAATGGTGGTTGAATTACATGTTATAATTATTATTTTACTATGAAGCCATTATCAGCTACAGCAAAACAAATTCTTCCATCAATGTATAGAAGAAAAAAAGGTGTTCTATTCATAATGATATTATGAAAAAAAAGTTCATAAAGGAAGAATTAGGAAAACAAAACCATCCAATAGATAAATTATTTTCTTTGTGTATACTTATTTTATTTTTGGTTATTATATGGTGACTTACATTTATGCTTGGTATCCAGTATATTCTGTAATCTCTCTTCAACACTAGACAGATCACCCACACTGCCTCCTGCTGCTGCTTTCTTACGAGCCTTATATTTTATATCGGCCCAGTACTAGAAGCATAAACATTTTGTGATAGTAATAATATATAGGTAATTTTACTAAAAATATTTTTACACCACAAAAGAACAATACTTACACGACACCATTTGTCGGGGGATTTACGTACGCCGCCAGAATCTGAAGCTGCACCATTCAGTCGCTCGGCCAATAGGCGCCACAACTTACTTGCACTGTATCGGGAGTAAATTGTTTGCTTGCCTGCAGCGAAATCGCGATGTTCCTCCATAAAGGATAGTAATAGATTTAACTGTTCTGCACTAACTCGGCATCTTGTTATAACTGTTGTCATCTTGGTTTATAATATATATATTGTATATATTGTATAGTGTATAAATTCCAAAAAAAATTAAGTTTGTTTATGCAGCATTTCAGATGGTCAACAGCTACTTATAATAACATGTATAAGAAATAAGTACCCGACATGAATATTACTAAACATGATATGTCGATTTTACGACTTTATTTATCTATAAACGTTTAATCTTTTACTACATACTTTAATGTAGTACTTTGTGCAACTATTTACTATATTATAATATTATATTATACTCGACTTTGTGTCTGAGAAGTAAAAATTTGCTTAAGTATTTGATATATTTCTAATATTATTTGATTATTATTATTTTTAGTTTTTTTTATTCGTATATTTGTTCCTGTTGGAACCAGCTAAGACCAGAGGCCATGCTACCATGTTTGGCGTAAGATACATCTAGTCACATAAGTCTGTGGAGAAACTCTTACATGTCACCACCAATTAACTATCAATTCCAAATCTATCTATCCAGAATAGTCCAACCCAATATCTGCCAACCAATCGCATTGTAATATATGGATTAATTTTTTAAAACAAACACATAATATACAGAAAATTGTACCAGAACAATTCTCACAGTGTTCGCAAACCACTCCAAATAAAACAAAAACTATAAAAATCTACTTCGAATAAATAAAAGTAGGATAATTAATTATTGGAAAACAGAAAATAGGACAACCGCGCGTTACGACGCTTTCCGTTTTTCCTTTAGTACATTTTTAGGAAACAAAAATTATTGATTGTACATTTAAGAACAGAGCACAAATAAACGATATGTGATAACGAACTTAAAAATAATAGTTAAAAAGTATTTAAAACGGGATATTTACCATGTTTTTTAAAAAACATGGTAAATATCCCGTTTTAAATACTTTAAAAAATGAAAATAACCATGTTAATTTAAAATCCTAAGGGCCTGTTTCACAATCTCCCTTTAAGTTCCCTATAGGCTATTGGCAACATATTTGACAGATGTTTGACAGATAGAGTATGGAGTATCTGTCAAACATCTGTCAAATATGTTGCCAATAGCCTATAGGGAACTTAAAGGGAGATTGTGAAACAGGCCCTTAGGCTATTGGCAACATATTTGACAGATGTTTGACAGATACTCCATACTCTATCTGTCAAACATCTGTCAAATATGTTGCCAATAGCCTATAGGGAACTTAAAGGGAGATTGTGAAACAGGCCCTTAATAGTTAAAAATATTTAGGGCCTGTTTCACAATCTCCCTTTAAGTTCCCTATAGGCTATTGGCAACATATTTGACAGATGTTTGACAGATACTCCATACTCTATCTGTCAAACATCTGTCAAATATGTTGCCAATAGCCTATAGGGAACTTAAAGGGAGATTGTGAAACAGGCCCTTAAGGCACAAACCGCGCTGCCAACTTCAGTGACTCCGTCACTATTATAAAACGTGTAAATGTTGTAAATGGGTGTATTATAATGTTACTGACTTTTTAAATGATAAAATTCCATAATTTATATAAGTACTTACTCTATAATTTGACATTTTTCTATCTTGACTTTAGTAAAATTATATTTTATATTGTGTTAAATATTCTATAATATGACTTAGACTGATTGTGTACCTAATATTGACTTTGCAACATATTTAACATATTTGTTAGCCTAAAAGGCAGACCATAGAGAAACATTTAATTAATATTCAAACTGTACCATCATTTCACCTATGTGTCACAAATAAATATATATAATCCATTTTTATAGAAGTGACCAAAAGTGTAAACAAATATGGCGTACTTCCGGCCATAGACAAATAGAGTAATAGTGTAGCTTAGTGAAGTGACACAAAGAGCAAATTAATGAATAAAAATAATAAGCCATAGACAAAAGTATAATTAATTTTATATTCTAATATTTCAATGACACTATATTGCTAAAATTATTTCAAAAACTTATAATATATTATTATTAACTCATAATATTTTTTAAGAATTAGTAGAAGTACAAAATTATATAACAATAATAGAAATAAGTTGCTCTTCGACTGGAATAGATAAATAAACTATTATAACTGATTTATTTATGAAAATATTAAAGGAAAATACTAGAATACGTAAAACGCCAATAAGGAACTTATTTATTTTATTTTTTATTAAATGCTGTTCATACTTTCTGATGAATCGGAAGAGTCTCCAGAGACGTGGATATTGAAGCCTGGGGCGTCTGATGCAGCATCTATAATTCCGTCAAGCTGCATCATTTTATCTTCTTCTTTTATTACATGTTCAATACTGTTCCTCCATGACACCGCACTTATTTGAGTTAAACTTTATATTAATTTTATGGGGTTTAATTCGCAATAGTAGGGCGGAAGACGTAAGACAATTTTATTATTTTGGGCTGCCATTTCGTCAATATTTTTTTGTCATAATCGTGCTTATTAAATTTTGTTAAGAGTTCAGCTTTTATTTCAGTTTCATGGTAACTTATATTATTTTCTAGCAACCACGCTTGTATGTTTGCTTTCCGCCAACTCATGTTAGGCACTTTGACAGAATGTCTTGAGTGGTACGGTGCATTGTCTAAAAATATTACTGACCCAGGTTCCACTTTATTTAAAACAGTATTAAACCACTTCTCAAAATAATGAGCATCCATTTCACTGTGGTAATCCCCATCATGTTTTTTGGCCTCAAAAATCCACTCTGCTCATTCTAAAAATCCATCTGCGCTGCCGATGTGCGTAATTATTAATCTTTTACCTTTTATCTATTAATAAATTGCATTTATGAAATTTTAAAATATGTGTAAAGAACACGGCCTATTTAATTGTTCATTTTGCTCATTCTCAAATACACAATCACCTATAAAAATATAATGATTAACAATAGACAAAAGAAAGAATAATGTTTTTTAGGAACACGTGCAATTTAAGCCTTTCACAATTTCTATAAGATAAGGAAACAAAAGAGACGCTAGTTATTTTGGATGCTTATATGTAAAATGTCATTATGTGTTCACTATTGATATTTGAATACAATAAGGCGGCCTGGCCTAGAAAAAAAAGTCAACCCTATTATATTATTTGTATTTACTATGGTTAAAAAACCTTGCGCCAGCGGCGCTCTGTCTCCAACATCGAAACCAATTAATGTCTGCTAACATTGTTTTTCGCATCCTTAGTCTCATCCTAAAGTAAAAAAAAAAAATTCTGTGAACTATCGTGAACTTTCATGCCAGTGCATCATCGGAATCTCGGAAACGGCTCCAACGATTTTCATGAAATTTTGTATACATGGGTTAAAAACGGCGATAAATCGATCTAGCTAGGATACATTTTTAGAAAACTTTTTTTTATTCGTATTTTGAGGCAACGATAAAATATGATTATAATCATAAGAACGTAAATTTCGCTGACAAATAGTATGTAATCACTAAGGGTACCGAGCAAATGCTCGGTCAACCAGGTACTTTTTATATTATCTGGGACATTGTTAAATGTTTAAGCTGAGATATTCAAAAATATTCATATTATAAAAATATAAAAACTAAACAATTTTATGTAAAAGATTGACCTTATTTTGTTATATTTTGTAAGCATTTTTTGCTCGCAACATTTAAAAAAAAATGAACGACTTAGTAACAAATTGCATTATAGTAACATTGTCTTAAAAACTATCAATAAATTGTAATTAATGGAATTTTAAAATATCTGTACTACAGAACACGGCCTGTTTTATTGTTCATTTTGTTCATTCACTTATACACGATCACCTCTAAAAATGAAATGACCCCATCCCTATTTCTCTTCTAAAAAAAGTAAGATGAAATGTCACATTCAAATTTATTAAATATCTGTGCACGCGATATTCGTATTTTATAAGATTTTAAGTGTTTTAATGCTAGATTGATGGTTGTTTTTAGTGAAATAAGTAGTAAATGGAGTGTTACAAATGTCCGTAAGCTAATTTGTTGTGAAAGTGAGTGATAAAAGCCGAAAAATCGTAAATTACGCATCAACAGGGTTTGTTTACTAGTTTGGTCACTTCTAAAAAAATGGACTATATTATTATTATTATAATATTATATATATATTTAATCTAATCTACACTTTGTACGTCACCCGATTATATATTTAATTTATGCTCTCGCTCTGTGAATGGCACTGAACATTTCTATAATTTGTGACCAGAGCCGTAAATAGCCTTTTTTGCGCGCCCTGTGCGAGCTTCTATAACTATGCCCTTAGCCAACCGAGAAAAATAATAGTCCCGCTTGGTCTGGCCATTAAATATAGTGTTTATCCTCTTTATGGCCATTCTTGCCAAATTCTTGCGCCCCGCAGAGTCTAGTGGCACTGCTCTATTTGTGCCCTGATTTTAGCAAATAAATAATACCTATGTATACAGGTTTAAATGTGCAATAACATACAAATGATATTACGAAGAAGTAAAAAAATAACTTTTATTCTAGCGTTACTTAGATACTTACCTACTCAGAGGAACAATCTAATATATAAAATTTCCCTGTCACAATGTTAGTTACCGTACTCCTCCGAAACGGCTTGACCGATCTTTATGAAATTTTATATGCATATTCAGTAGGTCTGAGAATCGGCCAACATCTATTTTTCATACCCCTAAGTGATAGGGGTTGTTCACCCTTAAAATTTTTTTGTTAATTTTTGGACGAAATTTTTTGTTTTTATTTTTTTATGATACAGCATACAAAAATACATACAACCTTAAATTTTGACCCCTCTACGACCAACCCCTATTTTATAATTGCAATTTTAATATTGGCAGAACGAAGTCTGTCGGGACCAACAGCTAGTAATTCTATAAATCTGTTTGTTGGTAAATCGTAATCACCATGACAACCACAGTGACTTTGTCCTGTTTACTCAAAGTGTTTGACTGTCCTGTAAATACTACATGAATTTGTACATGTATTTATTATTAAAAATTACTTTGTTTCAATGTTATCTTGTAATGTGATTGGTATGACGTCAAAGTTTGTTCGACTCAAAATATAACAACTTTTAGTCTAAATGTAGTTTTTCGCATACATCGTATCAGCTATGTAAGTTATGAACAAATGGACCTTATTATTTATAATATTTTGTAACTTAATTAGGCTTACAATAATTACAGGTATTATAGGAGCATTTCGTGTTAACCGTCAACACAGTAACAATATGAACCGATATGTTATGCTTCAACAGCTGGGCGATGGTACGTACGGGTCTGTAGCGTTAGCTCAGCGGCGAGATACAGGCGAAAAGGTTGCTATCAAAAGAATGAAGCGCAAATATTATTCGTGGGATGAGGCTATGAACCTTCGTGAAGTCAAATCACTTAAAAAACTGAATCATGCCAACATTGTCAAATTACGTGAAGTCATCCGTGAAAATGACACTCTTTATTTCGTGTTCGAATACATGCGCGGTAACCTGTATCAGCTCATTCGCGACGCTGAGCGACCCTTTCCGGAGCCGGTTCTGCGCAACATCTTATATCAGGTCCTGCAAGGCCTCGCTCACATGCACCGACATGGTTTCTTTCATCGAGATCTTAAGCCAGAGAATTTACTATGCGCCGGCCCGGAACTTATAAAAATAGCTGATCTGGGTCTCGCCCGAGAAGTGCGCTCGCGTCCGCCCTACACCGACTACGTCTCCACGCGATGGTACCGCGCTCCAGAGGTTCTGCTGCACGACACGCACTATGGAGCTCCTATCGACCTCTGGGCGCTGGGCTGCATCATGGCCGAGCTGTACACTTGCCGACCGTTGTTTCCTGGAAACTCTGAAATCGATCAACTTTATAAAATCAGCGCCGTACTCGGAACTCCGACGCGAGACGACTGGCCCGAGGGCTACGCGCTCGCTGACGCGCTACGCTTCAGATTCCCCGCGAGCACTGGAGTCCCCCTGGAGCGCGTGGTGCCCACCGCCTCTCCGTCCGCCCTGGCGCTTCTGGCCGCGCTGCTGCAATACCCGCCCCGCGAGAGGCCGACTGCGCCCCAGGCTCTGAGGTTGTAGATTCTCTTTCCCACATGCCATGTACGAAATATTTTTCGCATGTTAGTGCTTACTAAATCAATCGTTTTATGTTTAAGGTTTCCATACTTTGCAGTAGGTGCGACACTCGTCCTTCATCCACCCACCTCTCGTGCTAAAAGGTATACATGCGATGACAAAAGTAATTTAATGTAATTTAATATATCGTTGGTTTCAGTCATAGCATTCCTTGCAGAAGCGGCGTACGTTCCGAACTGGAAAACGCTCCACCCGTGGATGTCGAGCGCCCTACACCGGCTCGAGATCGATTTGCGGACATATTAGGGTAATACTCTGCTGAGTAACGATTGTTTGCAAGCTCAATGTAATATTAATAAATACTGCTTAAATTGTGTAAGGGGTGAGGTGGTGCACTCGGCTAGAAGATCGCGGGCAGGCGGCGGGGAAGTGGTGGGGCGCAGCGTGCTGGGCGCCCTGCAGCCGCCGCGGCCGGAGCCGCAGAGGGCGGTCGCGCGAGGTGCGGCCGCGGGAGGAGCTGCGGCGGCCTACCTGGGCGCGGCGCGATACGTCGCCGGAGGAAGAATTGATACCACTTTGTTTCGTCCTCTGCCGCTCCGTTCACATCATGGTAGTACATGTTACATTTCTACAGTTCATTATTAGGTCTCCGAGTATTGGGAGAAAATAACAATAGGAAACCCCTCCGCGTAAAATAAGTATATTAATTTGATTATAATTCACTAATCGCCTAAATTTTTTTAAATTATCACATGCTATCGTAATATGCACTTGTGAGCTGCGAGCCCACTAGGTATATGTGATTTTCGTAAAATGTTTCTTCTAAATCACCATATGCACATGACTATTGAGGGTATGTGAACTTTATGAACCCACATTGAAGAGTTGCACACGCAAATATAGTCTGCTCCCTAATATCAATTTATCTACACTGTGCTAATAGGGTTGAATTACGATTATGTTTAAGTTATAAGGAGCATTATGTGATTACTTTGTGTCATGGGGTAGGTACCCGGTGCCGCGGCTTCGTTATTTTTATCAAAATATGATTAATAATTATAATAATATCTATGGACGATTTTACACAAGTTTCCGGAGAACTTGTGTTACGGGTACCAGTCAACGGTCAAATATATTTTTAATACTTTTTTATATTTATACAGATATTTAAGATTTTTGTTATAAAATACACATCCATGACCCCAGGAACACAGAAACTTTTTGTTCCCTGGCGAGATTCGAACCCGCTACCTCCGGGCTTGAGCGCCATCGCGCTACATTGAGCCATAGAGGTCGTCATTAATGGGATTTTAAGAAAATCAAATAATTAAGCTGCTGATTAGAATAACTATTAATACAACACTAATCACTATGTTAACCCTCTTCTAGTTCAAAATTCTGGCTCGCAGTCCTCAAATTAGTTTTTGTCGGCACCCCGCACAGATGGATCCTATTATGCTCTAGAGCAGCGATTCCCAAAGTGGTACAGGTGGACCCCCAGGGGACCACGGAAGACTCGAAGTGGGTCCACTCAATATTTTTAAGAGAATTATTTTACTATTATATTAAACGAGCAATTCTAGAAAAAAAAGCTCAGCAAGGGATCCACCTGATGCGGGAAAACTTTAAAAGTGGTCTATGAATCAAAAGAGTTTGGGAAACACTGCTCTAGAGTCTAGTAGTTTTTGTACTGAGGGGCCCGATTGGTTGAAGTGGGAAAATGGGCATGTAATGTAGGTATGGTACATGAAAAATATACAATATAATTATATAGTAATATGGGGTAAATGATATTACATATTAAGAGCTTAGTCTATATACGTATGTTATTACATATTCCTATTAAAAATTGGAATATGTTGTGCTCTTCGTTTTCTGATGGTTATGCAAATTTCATTAATTATATAATTTATTTCATATAATATGTTAGATCTTATTCATTTACATCTCTCTCTCACATGTGTGTGAAGTTTTCCAACCAGCATTTGACAAGGAAATAGTTGAACTATGACCTACACACCAAGTTTTAGAAGGAGCCCAGTGCAGTAAAATAGATTGCCTATCTGCACTATTAACGCTTTGTTGGTTATTTGAATGTGCTTATATTAAGATCTGCAAGCTGGATTGCTTTTATCATGCATGCAGCATCCTAATTATTGAGGTAGTAGCCATAGTTAGTAAGTATATTAGAACAAAGGTTTTTATTTAAATTTTTAGGGTGAATGAAATGGTGGGAAACGACAAGTGAATTTCAACATTTTCAAATAAAATTATTAATGATAAGGATAATGAATTAACTTTTACATAACTTACAGAGGCAACCACAGTTGGCAGCGGCATTCCTAGAGTGGACTGGGCAGCGAAATATCTTCGCTGATTAATTTCAATGTAGTTAACAGAAAAATAATTAAATCAGTAAAAACAAATAATTATGAATGTATTTCATTTAAGATAATTAATCCATAATAATATATATTTAATATAGTATAATAAGGCTCTCAATTTGTAAATAATGTTGATGGATAAATCTAAAAAAAAATGTTTCAAAAAAGTAATTAGTGGAGAAATCAAAATAAAAATTCTTGATATTTATAAATTCCTTAGTGGCAATAGTCGGTCCGACTTAAGCCCAGCGATGTATGGCGTCTGTAGCTGTAACTTTCTACAAGGAAGAAAAATAGCCCGCCAAATAGCCTTAGTTAGGTTAGTCTTGTTTTGTAGCATGACATGAGGTATTGGTACTACTAGTATCTATATATATATAAATAAAAATCTTATGTTGGTTTGTGTACACTTCAAAAACTCAAAAAGTTCTGCACCGATTGGGCTGAAATTTTAGCATGATATATAAACTGCATCAAGGATTATATCAGTCACATATCCACGACCATCATCATCGACCACAGCGTAGCGTGGCAGGGTACAGCTAGTATTAGTATATATTATCTGTGACTAGTATGTTTTATTACATAGCAGAATTTTGTTTTTGAGAGGCTTTTTAATCAGCTTAGTAAAAACTAAGTGGGCCAATAAAATATGCACATAAAACAACTTTAATATCATATTATATTATTATTTACACATTTGTTTTAATAAAAATTTGTCAATCACCAACAATAAGAGCATTGAGGATGTCACTCGTACTTGAGGTAGGGCTTCGTGTCTGGTGCAGCAGCGGAGTGTGAGTGTGCTGAA
This sequence comes from Lycaena phlaeas, assembly GCA_905333005.2. Classification (NCBI taxonomy): domain Eukaryota; kingdom Metazoa; phylum Arthropoda; class Insecta; order Lepidoptera; family Lycaenidae; genus Lycaena; species Lycaena phlaeas. The sequence goes on along the minus strand of HG995178.1, from coordinate 15,782,697 downwards.
TGGGCAGAGTGTGCCGAGTGCTGCCAAGCATCTGGAGGCCAACTGTAGACTCTAGGAGCTCCCCCGTCTAACACCCCCCAACCCAGGAGCTGAGATCTGGTGCCACGTTCACGTTTAGGGGATGCTGTTGATATATTGACTGACACACCTTTTATAATATGATCCTGGCCACACAATGACTGTGCAACTTCCGGGTCTAAAAATGTAACAAAGCTAAAAGCTCGGAATGGCTTTGGCACAAACACATCTGTCACCTGACCAAATGCACCAAAATATTCTCTAAGATCATCAGCTGTAAGGCTCTCCGTACAACGGCCCACGAACACCTTGCGGTGCGCTGCAGACCCACCATCCTTACTGTTGGGAATTCGTACATCACACCACCGACCGTCGATCATATGGCGTCTTCCTAACGCCCGCAGCTGGGCATCATATTCTGCAAATTTAATAAAGCCAAATCCTTTTGATAATCCCGTTTTTGCATCCCGTTTCACCTGCACCATCAACAATTCTCCGAAGGCCGCAAAATAATCACGGACAGCTTCCTCTCCCGTTTTCCAGGGAAGGCCTAGTACGATCAGATCCGAGCAACGTGGACGAGGCGAGGACGATGGAGCATCGATGCGGGGGAACGCACAGAAATACCGATACGCCGACCAGCCTTCTGCGGGCGGCAGCACTCGCTCATCGGCCAACCGAAGTCCGCGCAAGCGGCCCCCGGCGCGATACTTGAGCCCGCTAGCACCTGCAAACTGAGCGGAGATTGTGCTTAGCAGCAACGAGCCGTCCTCCTCGGTCGGCAACTCTATGGGCTCATCCTGCTCGCCCTCGCTCACCACCACGTACTCTATCGACATTTCGTTCACCAGACCACTTCGAATGTTACACTCCTCATCTTTGTTTACATTATCGGATACACGAAAACATACTACGACACCGTAAACTTACTTTATTAAATAATTTAAGCAAAAATTCTACTAATCGTAATACTCGTTTCGGTCATTTGGCGATCTTTGCGTGACGTATGACGTGACGATTGACATTCCGCATAATTTGGAGTTACTATAACTAAAAAATTGGTGAAACCGTTGGCGTTAACTGAGCCAAGAAAAATAGTTTCAGCCTTCAGGTATGGTCTGCTAATACTTATATCATATAAGCACTTAATCCGAGTCTAGATATAGATTGAACTGTTGAGGCACTAAAATATCGCTCATAGAGTATAATATATTATATAGTTATATATCGCTATCGATATCGCTGCGGTCTCATAACTCAATGTTACCAGTTTCAGTGTAATCATTTTCCACTAAGGCTAGTACAATAAAAATTATAATTATGTTCAGTAGTGGATGGATAAAGGCTGATGATGATAATAGTGCCAAAAATAATTATTTTTGGCACTATTATCATCAATTATAAACAATTATTACATTTTTAGTTTTTAAACATCAGAAGTGAAAATGCGTTTTAAATATAAACATTTATTATATTATCCATAAAATAACAATATTAAGGTTCACAGTTACATATTTTAAGATACATTCTTACTCACACTGCCCATACATTTACACACACTATCGCTATATTACACTTTATACATTAAAATAAACAATGGCTTACGTGACCTTACAATACAATTCGGGCAGAGCTTCGTCCTCCTCAAACTCACAGACGCGAATGACCCCTCTAATAATTATACTCCGCTATTTAAAGGCAAACTTAATGACCTTCCTCACGCTCGGCCGTCCTACCCACACTTTAATAATGACTACGTCACGCCACACGCAGGTAACTGGATTCTGTTCCCCGTTTCAGACTTATAGCCGCCAGATGGCGCTACGGTTGCTAACACGGCCATCCTGCATCGTGCATGCCCTCAGGCACGACATTTCCACACATCTAGTCACACAGTAAATATATTAGTATAGAAACACAAATTAGTTTGTTGCTCATAAACTGTCTCGATTATCATGACTTTCTATTAGGCTGGTGCTAGTTTCGTTCGCACGCGTAACCTTATTGTACCTTTAGTCTTAGGTTCCAATAAACGTACGAAAGAAAACAGCACCACCATGACCCTAGTCTATTCTTTATCTACATGGCCACGGTTCACCTTTATGCTTAGGCAAAACCAACCAAACTTTTAGCACCGTCCCTTTAGTCTTAGGTGACGTCTAGTAGTTTCTTTATATTAAGCCAATAAGATAAAGAAAAATATAAGATAAAGAAAAAGGTAACTTTAACATAATGTTACTTTGAACAATTCATTTGCTTATCTACCACATAATACTATTATACTTATCATTATTCATTCAATAATGTATTACCCGACTTTACCCGAATAATATTACCTGAACACTATGGCAATAAATATCTCACTGCCTTTTAGATTTGATAATCGATAAGTCTTTCCCCAATTTATTTTAATATTATCTAAAACGTTTTTAGGCAGGCCCGAAGCCTATAATCATAAGTGTTGGCATTTAATTAAAAATCAGAAATTTTAGTTGTCTCTCCTGACTTGTGAACACACGCAACTAGGCACAGCAACTCCCTCTATTAGCAACATTTTTAACTTTAGCTACCCAACATATCGGCGTTCCTATCGTCATCATCGAATTGACAAATCTGGAATGTCTTAACTCTTTAACAACATAATTTCACACTCTATTCTGGTCACACGACTCGCTTTTACTTTACCTTACTGCTTATACACTCATTCCTTTAACCACATATAAATGAAAAGTGTTAATCTTTACCAAACCACTTTAAATCCTTACCACAATAAATTCAATAAAACTTTCATTTAAAGGACATTTCGTCACACTTGAACGTACCAAAATCGTCTTTTATTCACCTGGTGATCATTTCATATAAAGGTCATTCGATCACACTAGAACATCACTTTCATTTAACTAATCTTCATCATACCGAACATAAATTCATCTTTACCTCGTCTAGTCATCAATTCCTTTTAAATAATCTGTCATCACACTGAATGTACCAAGTTCCGTCTTAACCTCGTCTATTGATCAATACCTTTTGAAGAACCTTTCATCACACTGAACATACCAAGCTCGTCTTAACCTTGTCTAGTGATGAATTCCTTTTTGAAAAACTTTTTATTGGACTCAACGTACCAAATTAGTCTTTCATCACCTAGTAATCAATCCCATCTAAAGAACATTATCTCACTAGAACATTCAACATACAATTTATTCTCTTTTTCTAAAATACATAATGTAAAACATTTTATTTTGACGTAAAGAGCACTTGCAAAGCACTAAAAGACATTTTGTACCACTTTTTAAAGTTTCACTTTCTATACAACAATTTTCCTCCTTCCTCTTTCACTATCACTTAATTAATCACTTATACAATATGTCTTCGTTTTATATTCTATCATATTTCTGGCTCATTTCACTATCCACGAATATACCTTTAACACTGCTAAAAGCTGCTTATTCTGTGGATCACTTGTTTGTTTTTAATCCAACATAATCCAAAACTATACCCTTTACCACATTGTACAAAGTAAGCTATACAAAATTAAGTTACCACATGGTTTTATTACTCCAGTAATACGCACGCAATAATATATCTACAATTATCCAGCCAAGTAAAATACGCGACTGTCCACTTAAAAATCACAAATCACTTAATAACATTAAAAAAAAATTGAATCGCTTTCACACTTTTTGGCAACAGCTATACGAGACAAGATAATCATACCAGCTGTGTTTGATCACAAGACAGTATTTGCACAAGACCACATTTGCACTGTATCGCATTGAGTCATCTCGACCATCTACTCTCTGCTTCTGCTGTGTTCACGCTGTATATGGCTACTCCCAGCATCATACAGCATCCAAGCTATTATTTTAGTAACCACACTATAGCCACAAAGTGTCGTGAAGATTTACTACCGTCTGTAAAAATAAACTAAAGCCTGGCGCGCTAATGCGCCTATTAAACAATTCACACTAACGTCAGTAAAATTGTGGGGCAATGAGTTCGCCATCCCACTTCTGATTTAAACATCAGAAGTGAAAATGCGTTTTAAATATAAACATTTATTATATTATCCATAAAATAACAATATTAAGGTTCACAGTTACATATTTTAAGATACATTCTTACTCACACTGCCCATACATTTACACACACTATCGCTATATTACACTTTATACATTAAAATAAACAATGGCTTACGTGACCTTACAATACAATTCGGGCAGAGCTTCGTCCTCCTCAAACTCACAGACGCGAATGACCCCTCTAATAATTATACTCCGCTATTTAAAGGCAAACTTAATGACCTTCCTCACGCTCGGCCGTCCTACCCACACTTTAATAATGACTACGTCACGCCACACGCAGGTAACTGGATTCTGTTCCCCGTTTCCGACTTATAGCCGCCAGATGGCGCTACGGTTGCTAACAAGTTTAAATTAATCGTTAGTATTTTTTTGTAAGTCAAAATCATCTAAAACAAGCTTTTTCAATTGCGTTTGACTTTTTCGAAGAGTGACGATTTTCTTAGAAGTAATTACTGCTATTTTTACTTCTTTTCTTATTCAAGATATATTTTTTTCACAGATACACCTGAAATTCATTCATCTGAGGGATTTTTTTTTTCTTTTACTTTTTATTTATATTTAAATAAAATGTCATAAGATAAATGTTTAGAATGAATGTTAATATTTTAGCCATAAATTAGGGAAAAATGAGTCACTCTGGGTGTGTTCCGTTTTATACTGCGAGCACTGCCCAGTGCTCAGTACTGGAAGAAATTCGTTCCGTTTTATACTGACAGTATACTGTCACAGTGCTAGTGACGTCATGACTAGGGCGCCATTTTTCTACTGCAAGCACTGTCACCAATCACAACGAGAGAATTGTTCGGTAATGGCCGACAGTATTCAGTCGCAATATGACGTCACAATTTATGACGTCATAAAATCGACGCCATTTTTGTACTGTGAGCACTGTTTTTTCGAGGTAAGGTGCTCCAGCACTTTGTCTATGGAAGCACTTGCTTGCTTCAAGACTCAAGTACGACTTGTGAGGTCTGATAATGAATGAATGCGTACGATTGTTGTTGTTTTCACGTTTTTTATTTGTTTTGTTAAGTTCGTTTTAAACATTAGCCTGGTGAATGGTAATGTTCATTTTGAAATATAAAGTTCAACAATTGATGCGTTAACATCTTTGATTTGTTTGTATGTAGTGTCGAATATCGAAAAAATGCGTATTTTTTTTAGTAATAATTTGTTTGTGTATCGTATGTATTGTCAGTGAATTTTGGAAAGTTATATTTAAGAGTTTATTAATAAGTATTCGAAGTTTAATATTATTCGATATTTAACATTAAAATTTCATATGTTCACTTATTATTGTTATTTAAATAGATATTAGTGAGTGAACTCACTCAACCTATCTACCAGTAGAGAAGCTCGTTATATTATTCATTTCAACGCCTAGAACATCAGCTCACCTTACCGTATAATATACTAGCTGGTGCCCGCGACTTTGTTTACGCAGTATTTGAACAGTATCTTTACTCAGCCTATTTGTTATAAGATGTTATTGGAATGTTAGAATGTACATAAGCTATCAGAATTACACATTTTAATGACCAAATAACTTTACCTAACCTAAGTAGTTTTGTGTTAAAGAGTAACGAATTCCATATTTACGATATCATGATCTTTCGCGCATTTATAACATTTATTATAAGCGCGCGAAAGATCCTATCGATCGAAGTAGAATTTCTTTCATCTCATTTCTTAGGTGAATGGTGATATTAGAAAATAGCATAAAAATAACAATTAGCAAGTTGCGACTTAAGAATTCGCATACTAATGAAATTAATTTGAAATAGCATTAATTCCCATTGTTACTAGGAACAAACCCAATTCATAGATTTGTTTTCTAGTTTGTTTGTTGGTCGATGAAGGAAAATATTGTTGGTTAACTATCAACTTTTACTTTCATATTTTTTTGTCTGAAGATTTTACTGTAAACTGGCTCTAGTGGCACAATGGGGATTTCATTACATTGATATGTACATAAATTTTGGAAGCGTAACGAAACATTCTAAATCAATGGGTATGTATTGCTATCGTGTCTACAATTTTTAGCTTGTTGGGTATTAGTGTAAATGTAAAAGTTAAAGATGGTTGAATTCTTGTGGGACAAATCCGTGCCCTACGGTTTTCCGGCAGTTTTCAAAATTAACTAAATATTGCTTACTCGGTAGCATGGTCTCTGGTCTTAGCTTGTTCCTATAGGAACGAAATTAAAAAGAGACGTCAAATGGCAGCTGTCACTCGTGCGTGAAGGATTCATCATCATCAGCCTTTATCAGTCCACTGCTGAACCTAGGCCAACCTCAATGAACACCAAGACGACCGATCCCTTGCTACCGCATCTAACGCGGACCAGTGGTGGTTTGACTCGGCCTCTTATGCGAGAGGTTCCGGGTTCGATCCGGACCTTCTTGTATCCTCAATACCCTAAACACAAGACTATCGCTCGCTTACTGATGAAGGTAAACATCTTGAGGAAACCTGCATGCCTGATGAGATTTAAAGTCTTTGAAGGTATGAGAAGTTCACCATTGGGCCAGTGCATCGGTGAACTATGGCCCATTATCCTCCTCGCCTGATTTTGAAGATACCCAGTAGTGGGACTTGTAAGGGTTGATACTATACTTTTTTCACATATATCTTTATCACATAAGTACATAGAAATTCTGAAAATGTTGATGAGTTATATTTAAGAGTATTTTAGTCTAATTAATTATTTATTACATATTTTTCTATAAATCATTTTTAATACACTTTTGTTATTTCTTTCTTTATTTACTACTCATTTCTAATATTGTCTTAAAAGTTAGGTGGGCAGTTTTATATACTCATTTCTAGTCTTATAAGCTAGGTATAAGCAATTACTGGCTGTACTTAGTGCAAATATTAGAGATTACACATTAACAGGTATTCAGTACCTAAACCTGATTACATACTGAAAATGTTTATTATTAACATTTAAGTTTTAAGCGAGGTCAGGGCTATATGGTAGATGATCCAGTAATTCCATGCCTAACACCAGCAAAAAGTTGATTGTTTGTTAGCTTGGGGATGATGTTGTGATCAAGGGGGACACAATTGGAACGTCGTTTCTTCTGATCTTTTTTAAGACAAGTAGCAAATAATTATTAGTGTACCACCCTGCAGTAACTGCCTTTAAATCATCTGAAATATTTTTTCCGTAATGCAATGTCCTTCCGAATAAAGAAGCCACAATCTTTTTTTCCCATGCTTCGACCTGTCTTCTCTTTTGTTGGCAATTTCTCACACAGCAGGAAGGAAACAGCCACTCAGGAGACTTAGTAACCTCCGTTAAATCTTTATACCACTTCACAGCGCCAATAGAAAGATTTAAGATAGATGAAGTTTTTGGGCCTCTGCCAAATTATGAGGTATCCACCACAAAGCTTCCTCACCACTAAATGTTAATGGAGGGTTTTGTGAAATTACTCAAACCTATGCCTAAGTTTGTCAGAATCATGTAATAGGATACCCTTCTGTTAGTCTCTGTCATACACTCCCAAAACACTGATGTCATCTTCAGTCTTTGTAGATGGTGTGCGTCATACAGATCATCGGTGAGATTTGTGCTTTTCTCGTTGACTTAAATGACATAGAAAACTATGTCAATCATTGCACAAACATTATCTGGAGGTAAATTCATGCTGATGCATGACACTTTATTTTAATTTGCCATCACACCTAAAAAAAGAAATGACAAATGAATGAAACTTGATTTAAAATTCCTTTATAGTTGTGCCGGTCAAGTGATATAACACTTTTTTATTATAATGTTTACAAGTGGCCAGTCCTAAGAACTTTTAATGTCATCCTCTTATATTCCTATAAAATCTACTGTGAATTTTTATATAATCAAATTGTATGGTTCATCATCAGCCCTTATCCATTCACTGCTGAACATATAATATAGGTATAACTATTCAAGTTGCTCACTTTAATTAAGAGTTGTCGATTAAGTTATGCATCATCATCCATCCACTGCTGAACATCCTCCATAACATAAATGTAATAATATGGACCTCCATAGCATAAATATGCATAACTTGGATTAACTAATGCTTTGAATTTGTCTTCAAACTTGTAAATTGTTAACATTTTTTTAAATATCCTCTTTTTTCAATCCCCACAAATTTCATGGCATTATTTCCATCAATGTTCACATCAAGTGCAAGAACATTATGATTCACAAGAATGGGGACTTCAATCATACCACTTCTGAAAATACAAATATTGTGCAAAATGCAACAGGCTAAAACATTTTATTGAATTAAGTCAGTGCTTTTGAATGGTAGTTTGTCCAATAAACTACAAAATCTACCTTTTAAAGAAGCATTAGCTTATTCTATAATTAAATGCAAACTTGAATGTGCAATAATGTATTGTAAGCAATCTTGCCCCAAATTACCATTATTTTGGTAAGGTGTCATTCAATAAGGCTAGACACTGTGAGCTTTGTATTCTAATAAATGAGTGTAATCATGCATGAATAATTTACAATTTGTGGCCACATACTAGAAATTACAATTTTTTGTGTAAATTTAAAATTTATATTGTTATGCATGTAAGTAGTCTAACTATACATTTTTTTAATACCTGAGTTTGAATGGAATGAAATCCATTACTATTATATAGCTGACTTAGTGTTCTTTGTGTTGACATAGTCTAATGTTTTCCATCAACTGCTTCTAGAATACTTGGAAACCCATACTTTCAATGTATATAATTTCATGTTCGGCTAGCTTCCTTGCACATAGGCCATTTTGTAGATACATGTAGTTATTTATAAATTGATTTAACTACTTTTCACAGTTCCACATGCTGTTACTTTTACAACATCAAAGCAATCACATACTTATCTATTAACAAAATTATCATACATTAAACTATGTCTGTATTTGAATGATGTTTCAGGGTAGAGAGGTCATTGTGGCTATAGTCCACATACTCATACGAAGCTATTTTTCTACAGTAATGGGCTGTCTACCATATCAAACACACTGCTTGTGTATGTTGTTAGGTTCTAGTAAACTTAATAACAAACGAAGAGTATCTAGCCACATACTATAGTCAATTAATGAATGGAAATGCAATGAACAATCTAGTTACGTCGACTTTTAATAAGAAAAATTAGATAAATAACTTAATGCCTTACGAATCTGACTTTTAAAAACATTTTTGAATGACTGATATTCTAAAATTATTATATTTTGTTCAGCACGATTTCTAGATATATGTTTATATTATAAGGTCTTCCTTATCATCATCGGAGTCCGAAAAATCTAATAAATATTGGACAGCACCAGTAATTGTTACGTTTTTCATTAGCTAAGTATATAAAAAATCAGTTATTTAGTTATTAAATCCGGTCTGTAAGTTATTATTATTTAGTACATTTAATTGGTTGAACACCAATATTTTCTCTTAAGATGAACTACTAATGACCTACTTTTATTAAGCAATTACTTCAACCGCCAATAAATAAAAACAATACTTTCACAATTAAAACACAAACACGTGAAAACTGAAATTGTTAATGACGAATGTCTAAGTTCTTAGCTCATATGTGATGGTAGATGACAGTTTACAAATCACAGTATACTGTACTGCGTTTCGATTTACAACACTAACCAGTATACATATTTATAAAGGAACGGCTTCGCTGACAGTTCGCAGTATACTGCAGTGACGTCACGGTTTCCAGTGCTCCAGTGTAAAAAGGAACACGGCCTCTGTCATCTCTAAAATTTACCTGTCATGGCGATGACATTCATAGACATATTAATTAATAGGGGTTAATAGTTGTTTATTCTTACTTTCTAATTCACAAAATTCTTTCACCTTAACGATCATCATACGGCATTCGCTTTTTGTCCTTTAAGGCTTTAAATTTCACGCTAAGCAATTTAAAATCTCACAACTTCTCACTCCGAAAAAAGCGCGGGAAACTTCGAGTTGAGCGGGAGTTTTTTTCGACTTTAATTTTTCTAAAATTTAATTTGATTGATCAGAGGAGTTTTATGTTGTAAATATAGTTTTTATTTAGTATATATATAATTGTAGTTCTATATTAGCTGTTAAATTTGGTAAGTTCTTGTACATTTTTAATTATTATGTAAATACTTAATTCGGGAGGGTTGTCGGATGAACGAGCCTCCTGACCCTACAGCAGGGCTGGGCCTAGGGCCTGGCCCTGAAGTAGGGTGCTGTATCACCATACCGTATAATGGTATGGACTTAGAAATGAATGAAAAGCATGAAGGTACTCGTAAGAGACCCAGAAGTGATATGGAATTTCTTATTGAAAAAATTAAAACTCCATCAGAGACCACCACCACATCAGTATCCCAGACATCAATTTCATTGAGCCGTTCACATTATATATCAACTGATTCATATCCCTATGTAGTTCATGTTCAAAGAAATATATCTACACCTAATGATGGCACTACTTGACATCCAATAACTTTTGGTAAATTAAAAAAATAATAATATTAAGAACATTGTTGCTGGAAGCATAAAAAGAATTGGAAGAAATCGATGCTCAGTAGGGTTTGCTACACCACAAGATGATAATAATTTTATTAATAATACTAGTTTAGAAGCATATCAATTGAAAGCATTTATTCCTTCTTTTACTGTTACTAGAATGGTAATAGTAAAAGGAATCCCTTCAGATTGGTCTCCTGAGGAAATTATGGTTTTGGTAAAATAATTAAAATTAGACGAATTAATTACAAAGTTAAATTAAACGACACAGCTAAATGGAAACCACCACAGTCTATAATTTATTATCACATTTGATGGACAGTTGCTTCCTCCTACGGCTTTTATATGCTATAACTCTTTGCCTGTAGATTTGTACATATTTCCAACGATACAGTGCTATCAGTGCTGCAGATATGGGCATACAAAAACAGTTTGCCAGTCAAAACCTAGGTGCTATAAAAGAAAACTCTCAGATCCTTAATAAAATTAATGGTCATAACTAAATACGTTCAGAAATATTTAATTTCCTGATATACTTAGTTTCTATTAAAAGTAGTAGTTATTTAGATATACTACTATAATCATGAGGAATCGATTCGGAAATATTCCATTTCCGTATCGAATAATTTCACTACGTCACTATTTAATACTTGTCATAACGTTGCAACACTGAGGGCCGTATTCAGAGACGTGACTTGAGCGCTGATCGGCGCTTGATACTAGATTTTGGTAACGCCAAAACTAGTAAAACACCGATCAGCGCTCAAGTCACATCTCTGAATACGGGCCTGAAATTGTCAAATCTGAAATCGAATTAAAATTCCGGGTATAGAGTCATCGCCACTTTGGAAGTCCGATAGACGCGGCGCTGCGGTCTCATAACTCAATGTTGCCAATTTCTATTGTAATGATTTTCCACCAAGTCTAGTACAATCATAAATTTAAATAATTATAGGGCCTATGGTCAGTAGAGCATTGATAAAGACTGATGATGATAATAATGACAAAAATAATTATAGCAGCAAAATAAAAATCTCCCTACCAGGTTTTAGTAAAATAAAACGTTTTTTTTTAATATTTCGTTGTATTTTTTACGTATAACCGATTAGTAGAATTCATCTAAAACAAGCTTTTTCGATTGTGTTCGACGGGTGACGATTTTCTCAGAAGTAATTGCTGCCGTTGTTACTTCTTTTGTTATTCGACCTTTTTTACAGAAGCACCTAAAAATATAATTCATCTAAGCAAGATTTTAATTCTTTTACCTTGTTATATATTCATATAAAATATCGTAAGATAAATGTAGGTATAGAGTTAATGATAATATTTTAACCATAAATTAGGCAAAAATGAGTGACTCTGGCATCTCTACAATTTACCTGTCATGGCTGTGACATTTATAAACATATTATTTAACGGGGTTAATTGTTGTTTATTTTTACTTTCTAATTCACAAAATTATTTCACTTTAACGATCATTATACGGCCTTAAATTTTTATACCTTACTTTATATTATATGCTCCATATTTCACGTAAAACAATTTAAAATATCACAACTTCTTACTCCAGACAGATGTCAAGATGTCAATGTTGTCAAATTTAGTTCAGGCATTAGTCGCAGGACTTTAAAAGTGGCGAGGACTATAGTTGTTAAGCCGGAACCGCACGTTTGTCGAGGCTTGGCAAGCCTTCATAAATTCAAACGTGTGGATACAGATTTTGTCTTGGCTTGCGTAGGTTTGCAAGGGTTTGTGGCCGACCCGACAAGTGGCATTGTGCACAAGCCAAAGGGAACCAAAGAGAATTTGTCGCAAGTGCTTGCGAGGCGTCCACATGCTTGTGACCTGTGGAGGTTTGGGGAACTAAAAACGTATATATCATCTACCTTTATGCTATGCGTATGATCTATTAGATCCACGGACCACGAAGGTATAGATAAAAACTAATAATTTTTATCTATACCTTTGTGACAGATCTACGTCTAACGTCTTAAGTTAGTGATATTTTAAATCACTTCAAAGAAGGAGGAGTAGGGTGGAGGATCCAGTAATGGACAAGACTTCGGTAATGGACACTTTTTTCCTTTATTCAAAGAAAACAACCCTTCCACATTGACATTTTGGTGTGGCAACACTTAATCATAGAGAGCGGACCTCCTATTCACCTCATAATAAACTTCAGTGCGATCTGTGATTTTGTTCAATTTGTTTTAAGATGGCGAAGTAAACATTAGACCAAGATAGTGCTTCTCCATAAAAATCCAATTTTACTAATATAATCGTTAGCAAAGGGAGTATATTTTTTTCTCAATTAATATATTTTTTATTTTTTGTAGCTGAATTCTAATTAATTTTAAAGATTTGCATTGAAATTAACTATATAATTTGTTATTCTTCCCGCTTAATATCACGCATTTTTTAAGGTTATAGCCGGTGTTCTTTACTGGTTCTGACGAACTTCTTGAGTTGGCACACCAAATTAAGCCGTTTTTTTAAGCAGTGTAAGTGAAGAATGGAATCGCTGAATGTTTCACTACCTGAAGAAAACCAAACTGATCAAGAAAGTTCCGGTAGGTCTCAAGAAGAAATACAGTTTCAGCCTGTAATGTCACCAAAAGAGCGTGAGCTCGTCAACAATTATGCACCAGCTGAAGATGAAATAGCTGCCATTCCAGATCCAATCCAATACTCCAAGATTGATCCAGCTACACCTCTAAAACATAATCCGAAATCAAATTCCTATAGAAAGTTACTTACCAAGGAACACCCTACCAACAATAACATTTCCGAAAGTGTTTCATCTCCAAAATCACCCAACGAAGTGACTTTAGATGGAAACGTTTCTACGTACGGGGATTAAGCAACTACCGTACCGATACAATTACACCTCAAAAAAGTCTATGGATGCTGCTTTGGGGATCACTGTGGTGTCGATGACTGGTAACTGTCGATCACTGTGGTGTCGATGACTGGTAACTGTCGATCACTGCGGTGTCGATGACTGGTAACTGTCGATCACTGCGGTGTCGATGACTGGTAACTGTCGATCACTGTGGTGTCGATGACTGGTAACTGTCGATCACTGGGTATGGACAACTGGATCCTAAGTGTCCATAACTGGTGATTTTAGTTTTTTCTATATTCTATCAAATTTCTAAGAATTCAGTACAGATACTTCAATCGTTAATCATTGTGCTGATTTTTGAGAATATTGATTGATATTTTCACTAATTACTGTTGATCTGAGTTTGGTACTTTTTTCTTTATTGCTTTTTATCATGAGCACTGTCCTTAAAGTGTCGATTATTGGATTCTTCACCCTATCTCAATTCGACCGTACTACATAATATCACATATTATACCCACATAAACCTATATTGTTTTTTTGTACTTATAAAAATTACCTACAAAAATTTTCTTATCCACGAGATATGTTTTTTAATTAAGATACGATTATAATGAGATATTGTATTGGCCTATGCTATGGTGATTCACAGCATTTTAGCGGTTCTTGATTTTACGGATTTTGGACACAGAGAAGAGTACTCCACTTGTGACGCAAACGATTTCAACAGTAAACAGTAATTTAAACAGCACAGAGATACGATACTTACTTATCTCAGTCAATAGCCAGCAAAACCATGATTATGCGCAATGCGCATGAGTATCAAAAAATCAAGTGATCTACTGCAAAACCAGCTGCCAATATTGTGCATATACTGCCTACCTGCTGCGCCATTTATAGAACACCAGTGCCTACAGCGCACATCGAGAAGGGGAGGACCCGTCAGCCTGGGCATGGCTATTCGGCAGACTGCACAGGCAGGCTTAACTGAGTACCTCAATCAGTTAGTTAACGTACAGGCTAATAGAGAGTAAAGGTAAGGCTAACTTTCGCCCTCCTCCACATCACTGACATCACTTGTTTTCGGCGTAATATTTCATCATCCGGGATCGGTAACTCTTAAATAGATCGCTCCGCCATGCGCCATAGACGAATTTAAACCTATCTTGGTACTAGGAATTTAAACCTATCTTGGTACTAGGAATTTAAACCTAACTTAGGTACTCATGAAACAAACATAATAACACAAGGTCGTCGTTTCTGCTCAGCAGTTAGCGGCAGTTGGCAGCATTGCTGCAGCTAGTAGCAGCTGCACTCTGCATCGCATGAGAATTATCGATTTTTTTTGCCCTTTATTACGAGGTGGGCGCCTCGGTGTATAAAATCTGTATTTGTGTAAGTCGGCCGTTGCTACATGAGCAACGAACGTTGGGCCGATGTCCATTCCGTTTGCAACTTGCATGCACGCAATGTATTTACAAGCATTAACAATAGCGTTATAAATACAATAGCCATTGTATATCTTCAATATAAAAAAAAACTGTCATTAATATTAATTTATTTATGTTTAAATTAAAACATAATTATAACCACGTTAGAGCGTTTTCAGATTATCCGATCCGATATCGGTGTCGGACGACGATAGCCGACATCCGATAGCCGACACCATGAGCTGTTTTCACATATTTCCGACAAAATCGTTCCGATATGGCCATTTGCTCGCTAGCTTAGTGCGGGCAGGTCATCATGGCAAGCTATAATAGTAAACGATGATGCATGATCCACAGGCCCGCCGCTAGCTGTTTAGTCGCCCGCGTGCAATACCGAATATGCCGCCCTGGGACTGCTTACGCCGTTTTGTCAAAAAAAGATTATTTAATGTTTTCTCATTATGATAATAAAAAAGACATTATGAATCATAATGAAGAGAGGAGTGCGACAGGGGGATGTTGTTCTTTCCCCGATTCTGTTCACAAATGCTTTGGAGGACGTCTTCAAGACTTCAAACTGGGCAGTGGCTAAACATTAACGGCGAGTATCTCTCACGCCTTCGTTTCGCCGACGATATCGGCCGAGTCGCTGAAAGGTTTGCAGGAGATGCTGCACAGTCTAAATGAATCCTCACGACCTGTGGGTATTAAGATGAACTTGAACACAGAGCCGTAAATAGCCTTTTTTGCGCCCTGTGCGAGCTTCTATAAATGCGCCCTTGTTTTTTTTCCGCAGTGGAAATCGTCCAAGGTCACTGAACTCCACCGCCACGACAAGGACTGAACAGCGGTGGGGAATGTGTATTTAACCTGCGGCTAGTGCCTACTGCCTACATACAGCATACGACCTTATTGATAGCTGGTGCTATGGTTTTTTTTTCGGTTGGATCTATGCTAATGGTCCTAGTGACCGTTATGCGTCATCGGAAATGGGGTGATCCGGTTGGATCATCCTATGACGTTAAAATGGTGCTATGGATGATGACGTGGACGAGTCCTAATTCGATGCTTTATTACTGAAACGTCCCTCCACCCTGCGTTTATATCAATTGACTGTTTTTACTATTCTTCAATGGTTTGAAAAAAAAAATTACAAACTTTCTTAATATTTATTTGGACAACCAAATGCCATAAGCCTTTTTAATGCGACTTAGCACGCTTCTACAGGTTTATTTTATATTTAGTTTAGGACGTTGTGTTTGATCTTAGTACCTCTCGGACCGCTGTCCGTCGCTGCCCGCTGTCCGTCGCTGTCCGCTGTCCGTCGCTGCCCGCTGTCCGTCGCTGCCCGCTGTCCGTCGCTGCCCGCTGTCCGTCGCTGCCCGCTGTCCGTCGCTGCCCGCTGTCCGTCGCTGCCCGCTGTCCGTCGCTGCCCGCTGTCCGTCGCTGCCCGCTGTCCGTCGCTGCCCGCTGTCCGTCGCTGCCCGCTGTCCGTCGCTGCCCGCTGTCCGTCGCTGCCCGCTGTCCGTCGCTGCCCGCTGTCCGTCGCTGCCCGCTGTCCGTCGCTGCCCGCTGTCCGTCGCTGCCCGCTGTCCGTCGCTGCCCGCTGTCCGTCGCTGCCCGCTGTCCGTCGCTGTCCGCGAGCGCCGTCCTCGGACGCGGATGTTCGCCGACCGTCCACCGATCATCTCCACTCGCGCGTCATCCGCTAGTCTTACGTAATATTTACTTGCGCGTGGAATTTATTACACTTGCCCATAAACAATAAGTTATCGCGTGTTAACAAAGTTAACCGTCATTAGATTGTAACGTACTTACTGGACGCGGCGTTTGGACTAACAAGTAACACTGTGTATGCAGGTATTCGATATTTGAATTTATAGCTATTGCACGTGACCTATCCGCAGGCTGCAGAGAGCAGACCACTAACGAAGGTCCTGCCTGCACCACCTGACTATCATAATACGCTAATGTTGATGATCTACTGGGATCATTGAACATTTAACGGGATAGAGTAGTGATGTATGATGTAGACCATAAGATATGAACTGGTCAGGGATTTCTCACTGAGGTAATAGAAATTAAACAAACAAGTGAATAAGTATAGATAGATATAAGGAGTCCGAACGTAATATTGAACGAATGGTCTCAATTCAGGAGATAGAAGGTTTGACGGTAGAGCGCGCCAATTTTCAAGAAGTACTCGTTTACATCCCATGAAGTATACATATATATTCACACGAAAAAAAAAACTGTAAATATTAGGGGGTTCCCATACTTAGAACTGAAACTTAAATTTTAATTCGTCAAATGGGGTATTGCGTCTATCATAGATGTACTATATCACGCATAACTTCCACCGAAAATTGGTTTGAACGAGATCTAGTTTATAGTTTTTTTTAATAGGTACGTCATAAATCATAAACCTCTGAACTGCAGCCGTAGTTACAACGAATCACAAGAACTTTTATATTAAGTATGCTACTTGCTGCTACGGAACGCTTTGTAGGCGAGTCCGACTCACTCTTGTACTATATATTATATTACGTAAACGATAACTGAACGGGCAGAGCCGCGGCCAACGGCCAGTGCTATAATAGCGTAGATAACATTTCTCTTACAGATAGTATAATTATCACAATGTCACTTACATCTTTAACCTCTGATCACGACGCATGATAAAACAAAACATCGTTTTGCATAAGACGGCTGCAAATCTGAGCGGTACTGATCGATAGTACCTACTACCTACATACTAGTACATACTTACATAGTACATTATCAAATTGACGACGTCGAGATGTTCTTCAATCGCATCTGAACTGTCTAGCATATTTGATATTATACTCTGAAGAAAGGTTGTTCGATATTATCATATATTATATTATTATTATATTTATATTAATTATTATTTAAACGCAGAAGCTTGTAAGGATGTATGGACTATGGAATATGGATGTATAAAATATATTGAAACGATTTTAATACAAATTTACAATAATATAGCTTGGTCGCGTTAAATTCGGAGTAGCTCAGTTCCGTACGCAGGTATAGTAAACACAGACAGATTTTTTTTTAACTAACCTGCGAAATTGCATCTCCTATTTCATGCCCTTGGTAATGGTAACCTCTTAAAAACGGTGGAACAATTATTAAGGGTTATTTAATTCTTATCAAGTTCCTAAATGCAAAGTTTCATGGCGTCATCAATATAATAATACATAGAAACGTATAATGACGAACTTCGTTTTTAACTTTTTTTTCGCAACAAAAAGTAGCCTATGTCCTTTCCCAAGCTCTAATCTATCTCTGTTCCAAATTTCATCAAAATCGGTTCAGTGGTTTAGGCGTGAAAGCGTAACAGACAGACAGAAAGAGAGGCGGGAGTGTGACTCGTACAAGAAAGAGCGTGAAGCGATGTTGGACGGAATCGATCGGAAGAAGGTGGGCCCAGTCTACCACGAAGACCTGATTGCCACGGAGAGTAAACTTAGTGTAAAAGATAAAGTTTAAGTGGCCCCAAGGATGTTCGCGTACAAATGGCACAAACGAGGGACTGAAATGACATCTCAGCTGCAAGATTGACACACCTGGACTGCCGTGCTGCCACTTACGTCAGCCCAAGAATTCCGGGAGTGACGCTAGGGACGTATTAAAGCCTCTCACAAGAGGGTCCTTTTGAGTTTGTAGGGAGTGAAGAATTAATTGTACGGGGGAAGAGAGCGTCTAAGCAGGTGTACCCCATACATCTCCCGCTATTCGCTCCGTACACCGAGAGGTGAGTAGGAGCATGGGAAGGTTGGTGGGTTATATTCATATTACATCGACAGTTAATGAAATGAGCACATCGTCTGGGTATCCAAAACCAATCAAATGAGCATTACTGAAAAAAAAAATTAACATAGATAGCTACTTTATTTACGCAGTATGAGAGCGATTTGACTGAATTATAAAAAAAAATGAAAAGTTGAATGGTAAATGTTTTGATAACAGCCTCTAGGCTCCAGATTTACACCTGTTTAGTGATTGTTATCGTCCATCACTACATATTATAAAACAAAGTCGCTTTTTCTGTCCCTATATCCCTTTGTACGCTTAAATCTTTAAAACTATGCAACGGATTTTGATGCGGTTTTTTTTAATAGATAGGACAATTCAAGAGGAAGGTTTATGTATATAATTTATTAAGTTTTTATATACATTGGCTAAGATATAACAATAATTGTTGAAGGTGTCGGGAAAAAATAGGCCGCTTGGGAGTTTTCAACGAAAACGCTGCCTAAACCCTTTGAGATATAACAAAATAATGTATGGTGGAATTGTGTATCTTAAATAGGTCTACAAAAAAGTCCGCGATGGCATATGTCTATCTCTTAGGGATATCATACTATATCCATTTAATACTTAAAAAAAATGGGCAATTATAACGTGATAATTTGAAAGTTATTTACACAAACACGGTATGAATCCTTATCATTTTAAATCAGTTAATTGGCATTTGCATTTTATGAAGATTATTTTTGCCCTTTACATCATGCAAATTAAATGAATACTTTAGGAGATATGGCAAAATTAAAATAATGCAGAAGAAAATAAATCGTGTTGCTGTGATACGAACGGGCGCGGGCGGTTGTCTGCTGTCTAAGGCCGTAGTGTATCCACTCTGGTAGACGTAATAATATGATCAACGTATGGTGGAATATATAATAATAGTAATATATATCCTAAATATGCCTACAGAAAATCTGCGAAGGGATATATGTCTTTATGTTCAAGATGACATATATTCATTTTAATACAAAAACTTAGTACCCAATTATTAAAATAGAAAATGATCATCATCAGACATGATAAATCCGTAAACCTAAGTTCACGCGGGCGAAGCTGCGGGTAACAGCTAGTTATAATATAATAACATACATAATATTAATATTACCTACACAATGTATTCAAAAATACGCAAAAAACGTATTGCCTATTGTTTAATTGTGTAATGTTGAAATACGTGTCATTAAGTAAGTAAATTATAATCGACGCAATATAATATTTACATTGATATTTTAAAACAACAACGGCCTCGTCACTCTTACCGCGTACGTATGCTGCATGCTCAAGCGACAGCGCCCAAACTCCAATCGCCAACGTAATCTCCTGTTCCAGCTGCCGAAGCGAAGGCCGTATGAAATGTTTGTATTTTTGTTTTGTGATGATCGTCACTAATCAAGTCCTTGGGGCCTAACCATAATGCCATTAAGAAAGCGTTAGCGAAGTTCGAAAATGATAAAATGTATGGGATTGACATAATCACATGGTCCATCGACCATCATAGACATTTTATGATTTCGAACTTCGCTAACGCTTTCTTAATGGCATTTTGGCTAGGCCCCATTATCCTCCGGTGCTGCCTTATAAGGTTTTGAATATCAGGATTTGTACTGAGGTGTGCGGTGTGAGTATATCGTTTATTTTGTTGCGATGTTATTTCGGTGGCGGGAAAATTCCATGTGACGTCCGAAACTTTACGTCCGTGATGCGTCTGTAATATTTACATATTATCAGAGGAATCGTAACCGAGCTAACAGTCACTAATAATTTAAACATTACGTCACTAAATGACGCTTTTATTAAAATATAAATAGCCGTGCATTGGGTGTATTTTCATCATCATTCAGCCTTGATCCGTCCACTGCTACACATAGACATTCTCGCATCCAACACGCACCAGCCGCTGCTCGGAGATCGTCTTCCCACCTGTATACTTCTTACTAGTACTACCACGTACTACTATCCTACTTCCTATTCCTAGTTTCCTACTATCCTACTTCTAACTCCTACTATAATATAAAAGCGAAAGTTTGGAAGTATGGATGTTTGTTACTCTTTCACGTAAAAACGACTGAATGGATTTTAATGAAACTTTAAAGTAATATAGCTTATACATCAGAATAACATATAATTTAGCCCCGTACTCGCACGGGAACGGGAATTACGCGGCTGAAACCGCGGGACGCTGCTACTATTATAGATACAGATACAGGCTTATATCGAATGTAGATTGTAGACATTGTGACGCCATCGTCCGCCTTCATCATCAACAGCCTCGCTGCTGGTCGGCGAACATCTCGCGCCGTTACTCCTAATATCTTATCACACCGTGTGATAACACTATCATCTTCTCAATATACACTTTATTGCTCTAGCGAGCGACGTAGTCAGTAAGGAGTTCCTGAAAATTTAAAATAAGTATTATAATTGATAATCTTCTTTTTAAGAATTTTTGTTTTACTCGAGGGGTCCTAGCTATGAATATTTTTTGGCCAATCAAAAAAAAATGCAATAGTGTCAGAATTTCTTCAAATTACTATAACAAATGTGAGTACATAAAGATAATGTTTGTAAATATACAGCTTTTATTTTTAAATATAATAAATATTATATTGTCAAATGTCACGACTGTAGTAATAACAGCTGATCGCAGCGAGGACGGTGCGGTGCGGCGGGGTGTAGCACGGCGTGGCGGGCTCGTGTCGGAGTCGTGTCGTCATCCCGATCGGGAGACGAACCGGCGCGGCGCGGCGTGCGGTCGGTCGACGACGCGACGGCGGCACGACGACGAGGCGTGAGTCGCGCGAGGCGCGCAGCCGCGCTGCGCCGCTGGCCCACCATTGGTCGCGTGCACGTGGCCTGATCTCGCACCATGGCAACGCGCCTCGCCCCGACCCCACCGACCGGCGGCCGTCGGTGAATATTCGCGAGTGGCGGAGCCTTCCGAGCGCGGAGCGAGTGATTCACTCGACAAATCGACAGTCGCGTTGCGGTATCACGCCGGTCCGTAGTGCTCGACAGATAATAACGCATCTCGTATTTTATATATCGGATACCGGTCAATCGCGCCGAATAAATACACAATATTGCGACTTATTATTGCAGTGTAATTACGGGATTAACGCAGTGACCGACCGCGACCACGCCGCCTACTCGTCCATTATAACGTTCTACTCTAATCTCGGAAACGGCTTCAGCGATCTTTACAAAATTGTCTCAATCTGCGTGCTCGCAACTCGTAAGTATTCTTTTGTATTATGTCGATTGTCGAGCGTCCGATGATCTTGAAGAATAGGATATTATTGTTCAACAATGCCGATGTTTATCTCTGTGAGATTTTACCTTCATAAAGGATATTATAATACTGTATTAATCGACGCCACTTAAAGTCTCGATAAATGGTCGCGGAAGTTAAGAAGTTGAATTACAAAATAATTCAATTAACACGGGCCACGGTTCCACAACAGAGTGTGACATCCTGAAGCATAACGAGTAGACAAACACTCCGCTCGAGGACCGGCGAGATGTATCGATGCTGGTGTCTGTGCGTCATTTACAATGTTATGTGCAAACAACGGCTTCTGTTTGCTTTGGTCCAAGTACTCGGAGCGGCGGGGTGATGTAACCGGCGGTGATCAATAGCCTCCACTCTCCGGCGGTGGTGCGATGGCCGGTCAGCTGATGGTGGACGGTCGCGTGACGTAGCCGTTCGCGGAATATTTGACGCACGCGATAACAATACTCGAATAAATACTAGCCTTTGTCGGCGACTTGGCCCACATTGACTTCAACTGGTAATCAGTTATGATACAAGTAGGGTGTTTGAGTTTCCGTCCGATGTAGGTAATTCAGCATTATTACATGTGCCATGTTATCGATGATACAGGCCACAGCAGCGGTGTAAACGGGGAGAGGTAATAGTGGGGACAGAATGTCGGTGATCGATCGACAATAGCGCTATAAAAATATATAAATTATAAAACTGAACTGTTATAGGCAGCATGATAATATAATAAATCTACTTCCTACAGTATTATACGAGAACACTTTAAGGAACGGCCTCATGTTTACAACAGAGTCCGTGAAATTATACTGAACCAATCAATAAAATGTCACTTGTAACTTACCACTGATAATAATTATCACTTAAAAGTTTAGCGCTTCGATACTAAGTATATTCCAGGCAAACTCGACGTATAATGTTTGTAAACAAACAAAAACAGCTGACGTTCAGGGTTATCACTTCAGAATACTTTATAATTACACACTTGTAATAGTAAAACCGTAAAAACGAACTGACTATTCATAATATCAAATGCAAGTAATTCTAATACATAAAAATTGATCAATAACTATTTCAAATCACATGTAATACTAGCTTGTAAGCGACCATTTATTAAATTATTACAACGGTTTGTCGTAGTCCTAAAATATGTTGACACCCCTATTGCTTTCTTCATTTTTTTGGAAGAAGTCAAGAACATTTTTTCATTATTGTTAATACAAAATGTAATTATTATTTACCAAAAAATACTACCAGAATTCTACAGTATTACGTGTAATAAGTATATTAAATATATTTGATAAACGCGAAAGTGTGTAAAAATATTTAGTTTAAAATTCGATTTCGACGAATTCGACGCATTGTCATTTAACCTAAACATTATACATCGGTCAAGCGTGAGTAGGACTCTCACTCCAAAGAAAATTTAAACGTATGACGTAGTAACTCGTAATGTATAATATTATAGTCGCAACTCGCAGTTTGTAATACCAATGGTAACTAACAGAATAAACGTGTAGGTCGATTATCCTTATCCCTTATCTATAGACTATAGGGATACAATTCGCTCCGCACGGCTCGAGGTAAACCTGTAGCTGTGTAGATAACATACCTACCAACTGTTATGCATGTTGAATTATCTGTAGCCTGTAACTATTCCAAATAAATATAAATAAAATAAACTAGCTTCATAATATCAAATTATAAAACTGAAGTCACACTACATATATATTATTATAGTAGAATCTGTACCTATATGAAATTTAGACTATTTTATGAGAATTTAATAACTTTTATATTCCTTATGTCCTTTTTTTATATTTTCGTAGGTGCAAACCTTTTATTTATTTCGTTTAAAATTTCATTATTATCATCTCTGATAATAGATATTTTATTTAATTAAAAATAACAATTTTTATGAAAAAAAAATTAAAGATAAAACCAGCAATTATTATGGAATGTTGAGGTTTATAGAATAATTTTATGTAAATAATTAAGCTTATATATTCCTCAACTTTATCATGTTAATTAATTTGTATAATGACGTCGAAAACTCCTCAATGAAACAACACGACAACGGAAAACATGTAATATTATAATCGGCGATCAATGTGAAGGTGAAAACAGCAATGATACGAACAGACGCCTCCACGTATCGTTTTTATAATTATTAGTTTGAAATTTGAATGTTTGTTATCAAATGCTTGCCTTTAATACAAAACAAAAATGCTCTAGAACCTTCTTCAATAAGTTTTTTTTTGTAGAGGCTGTGAGGCTGTAAGGCTTGTGCTACGCACTGGTCCTTGGTCTCGTTGTTTATTTGTATTTTTCTCCCACAATTATTATGTCGACATTGGTATTTAATAAAGTGCGTCATAAAATTAAAATAAATGTTCTCTTTGTTATAAACTAGCTAGTACCCGCAGCTTCGCCTGCGTTAACTAGGATTTGCACGGGCATCTTAGTGGGATTATATAGAACCTTCCCCGATAAATGGGCTATCTAACACTGAAATAGTCTTTTAAATCCGACCAGTAGTTCTTTAGATTGGCGCGTTCAAACAAACAAACTTGTCAGCTTTATAATATAGGTATATTAGCAGTAGCTGTTGCCACCACTTTCGACTGCGTTAATTAAGATTTAGAACGGGATCATATTATTTAGGCTATGAGCTATAGACTTCCCATATAAATAGGCTATTTAAAACTGAAAGAATCATTCAAATCCGAAGAATAGTTTCTGAGATCAGCGCGTTCAAACAAACAAACTGTTCGCCTTTATATATTAGTATAAGATTAGTCTTCGGAGTCTGTAGTCTGTACATGTTTACATATATTATGTATTAAATTTTAAGTAATATTTATTGTAGGAACTGTTAATATTGACAACACCAAATATTACAGGGAATAAATGGAAGCATAGAGAACAGTTATTAATATAAATAGTACTTAAGGTACATCGTATTGCCATCCGTGATCCGTTTCGGTAGTTTTTGTGTCAGTTTTTTGAGTGACGGACGACGCGACGGTGCGGCGGCGCGCGGCGGCGGATTCCGAGCGTATTGTATGTGTTTATTTATTAGTTGAAACCATAAGGCCGTAGATAGTGCGAGCGTATACACAATTATAGGTGAGTGCTGTGCGGTGTGCCATGCTGAGCTCCCAGTTCTTCCAACCCCTAACATGTGTTGAAACAGTTAAATGATTCGACGCGCGAGTCCGAGTCCTTTGTCAGTGTGGATAATTTGTTTTTTGTGTCTGGCGCGAACTAAATCGGTATATAATTCGTCGCTTCGCCCGCGTTAACGTTATGTTACACGTACACGGTACAGTCATATCTGGGCTGATGTCGAATGATGATTATTGATAGTATATTATTAGCTATACGAGTATGGTTTTATATCACCCCGCGGCCCGCGCCCGCCGGACGCTGCCCACCGCTACCGAACCACAACAGCTACTTACCCATATTACGCTTTTTTCGGGGGAATTCGCTACTAGATGTAGCGAATTCCCCCACAGTAACCACAAATAACCCACACAGATCATTTTAATTGTAATCGACAAGTTATTTTCATATTAAGTTTACTCCCCTATTTTACCCCCTCAGGGGTTGAATTTCTAAAAATCCATTAGGTACAGTAGGAGTTTATTATAGGTTAAGTGTGTATCAGGCAGCAATAGGCACGACACGATCCACAATCAGACGACCGATCCTCGATCCTCGTAAACCCGTTGCCTGTTGTTGTGAATATGACTCCGGGCCGGACGCTGGTAAGGTATATTAGTGGACGCTAAACATTACTATCGCCGGGTGCAATCTTCATAATATAGAGTAACCAGAGCAAAGCTGTTGGACCGAGCCGGTTTGAGCTGGTCGCAGGCTGACGCGGTACCCTCGACCGATCTCGTCCGTCGTCATCACCTCCTCCAATACACCGTGTATCAGCAGTTAGCAGTCTGGGAGTGCGGCCGAGTAAGTTTCCACCGCCCGCCCCTCCCGCAGCCCGCAGCCCGCCGCGCCGCGCGGAGACGCGAATCGATTTTCCACACAACAGTAGCGCCTGTAACATACATCACACCACCTTAAATACTGTAGTCTGCGTACTTCCCGTTCCCGTGGGAGTATGGAAATAAATTGTAGCCTAAGTGTTATTCTGATGTATACTTAAGCTATATTATTGTAAAGTTTCATTAAAATCCGTTCAGTAGTATTCACGTGAAAGAGTAACAAACATCTTCACAAACTTTCGCATTTATAATATTATTAGGAATTAGGATGACTTTTATTCTTATCAAGTTTCCATTAAAATAATTGTTTCGAATTTGAAGACTGTTTTAAAACCTTTTAAAACTGTCTCTATTCACTTTCTTCTATTCACATTTCGCACAGTAATAATAATAATAGCGAAGCTTATATATTTTTATAATATACTATAAATAAGCGTAGCTATAATATGTCCCACTGCTGTGTAGGGCCGGCTTAAGAATACCATTAACCTAATACAAGTCTAGGGTAAAGTAAAAGTCCTAAAAAAAATCAACATCAATTTTTTTGAAACACAGCCAGCATCCAAAGATCAAGCGGGGTAATAGCAATAGCCTGTCTCAACGCGACAGGCCGCACCGAGCGATGGCGGCACCATCGCCGGCATGCACCAGTGCCGCCTCTCCGCGATTGCCACTCCTCCTTCTCGGCGGGGCAATTTGAGCATTTCTCTAATGAATTACTGGCAAAATAAACGGCTTCAGGTGCGAAGACGATCTTCGTGCAGTGGCCAGTCCGTGTAGGTTGTGGGTGACAAGGGGTCGGCCGTCTTGGCGTTCATTGAGGGAGGCCTATGTTCAACAGTGGATGGATAAATACTGATGATAATGATGATATTTAAGTATATCGCTTGTCCCACGGCTGCTGTGCACGGGTCTCCTAGAATTGCGACTAGTTCACCGATACGCTGGCCCAGTGCGGGTTGGCGGTTGCACATAATGTCTAGTATATTAATAGACACTATTGTAATAAAGGGAGCATTTGTGCTTTTGTATTTTGTTTGTAAAAGCTGCATCTTCACCAGTGACATAGGCTATATTGTATTTTCAAAATAATAGGGATACCTAATCAAACGCTGGTTATTACCCAAGTAGTCGATCCTTGCAGTAGTCACTTTTTACGGATTTTGCGCCTTCTTAGGCACGTGGATAAAAAGTTTTTCTGGTGTTTTAAAAGTGGTGGTTTTACATTGCGATACAGTACTTGTAATATTTGGAACCTATTATACTTGTTAATTCTTTACAAAACTATTAATTTGGGAAATTAATTCAACTAAACAATTGTACATCTTCTGACGTCAAACGCGACGCCATGATAGTTATAGATGAATTAGTCGAATGTTCGGAAATGTCAAAAAGTTAAAAAATGTGATGTCAAAATAACATAGACCGCTGGACTTTTACAGTGAAATATTCATATTTTGGCTAAATGGGTGCGAGCCGCATAGTTTCTGATAGATTTCTGGGATAAAGACTATACTATGCCTTTTCTTGGGGATCGTCTCAAACTGTCTGCACCAAATTTCATCTAAATCGGCTTAGCAGTTTTTGCGTGAACGACGTGATAGACGTACAGAGTTACTTTCGCATTTACAATATAAGTTAGTTACAAAGAGCTTAATCGAATTGCTGTCCAGTTGAACGGAGCATGAAAATCAATCTATTTTTAAGTTTATCGCGTACTAATTCGTTATTCGCTTCACATTACCACTTTATAATTGATAACGAACAAAAAGAACAGGCGCAATAGGCTAGTACTCGTAGGTTATCGGAAAAATATTCAGAAAGTGTTTTGAATTAATCGGAATAGTCAATAGATACTCGTTCCCATATAAAGTAAAATTTTATTTATTTTGCTTTAAATACCCAAGTACTCAACATGTTGTTTTAATATTGTTTGTTTAAAAATGCCGCTAAATGCCACATTATGTCATCGCCACCTGATGTCACTTGTGGGCAAACCAAACACATAATATTGTAGATTATGTTCATGAAGTTGTCTTTGGTGAGGTGCCCCGGATCTACAAGCAACAGGGCACCTCGACGGCTAGTCAATCCCCCAGCGGACCGACGCCACATCCACAAAGGGGTTGCCCCGCACCACAAACAACCCCTCCCAACGTCGGGACAGTACAATGAGGCGAGGTTCCTGTCCTCGCCCCTTGCCTCCAGCTCTTTATAAGAGCTCCCGCTTTTTATAAGAGGGGTATATAGAGCCTCCTCGGCTCAATTCGCTTCGCCCAAGGTGCTGGGTTCACTCTAGGCTACTGAGCCCCACCGCCACGACAAGGCTTGAACCATGGTAGGGACAGCACAAAGTCCTTCATTAGCTAAGATTGTTAAAAAATATTCAATAATAAATAATAGAGCTTGTCGGGTTACGGGGGCGGCTGGATTAGACAGAGGCTGGATTACGGCGGTGCACTGAGATAGTGTGTTTTGTAAGAATTTGTTAGTTTTTTTTTTTAAAGTATATTTATCGTTATGCTGAAAATAGGCATTTGGCAATTTAAAAAAAATAATAATTAACGAGTAAAATTTAAAGGCAATTTGTAGTAACAAGTACTTTATTTATTTAAGAACATTTTTTCAGCATTCATCTATTTTTCTTTTCTGGAATAAAGTGGTATTATACATAGTCTCTAATATACATACTTATTTTTATATTATTCAATAATACCACATGTTTTTAGCTTTGCATATTATTATCCCTTGACCTTCTCTATATTGTTGGGTTTACAGCACTATGACAGCACTTGACAAGTTTCTAATTTCCTAAATCTTTTGATGTTTCTCAAAATATTGTTTACAGAGTTGTTAATTTGTTAATAGCAATAAAACTTCCCGTGGGATTTAAAAGAGTACTTCTTGAATAATGGCGCGCTCTACCGGCAAAACTTCTATCCAGGGCTTGGAAACCGAAAAAAAATTCGAACCGGTTAACGCCTAAGTACATAGGGAACTTATGATTTCGGTTTTGTTCTAACCTTAACCCTAATTAAACGGTTTTAAGCTAAAAAAGTTCTTAAATAGGTTTATCGGTAAAAACCGGTTTAAAACCGGTTTTTGTCGCCTATATCCAGAAGTAGGTATAATATAGGATCAATTTAGTTGTAATTATTTACAACTAAATTGTTTCTATATTATACTGGACTGTGACTGTGTATAAACACACATTGGAAACGGTCGTAAGAATCTATGAAAATAATTATATTTGTGCAATCAACGTATACAAAAATACATAAAACGTAAAATTTAAACAAAAAGTAAAATTTGATGAGATGGGTAAGTAACTTCATTATTACAATACAGAAATTGTCAATATATTGTTATAAGATGGCAAAAGGCCCATGTGATGTTAAACTATTATTTGTACAAAATTACATCTACGAACCTCCTAGCCGGTTGACTATATAGACCAGTGTCGATAATTTTTGAAACAAAAAAATCACAGTAGGATGAAACCCATTAGAAAAGAAGGGGAATATGATAAAAATGAAAGGAAAAATAAATTACGGGCGATCCGAGTTCGGGAAGAGGAAGGGGGTGGGGGTTTTAAGGAGGAAAAATGGTATTATCTCGATTTCCGGCAAAACTACAAGTCCTATGTAAAAGAGTTACATGGCAAAGTTGTAGGTAATAAAAAGATCTACAACTTTTGTTTAAACAATTTTTTTACATAACCTCAAAATTGATGTGAAAAATTCAAATAACCAAGTTTATGGTTTTTTATTTTTATCTTTTTGAAAAAAAAATATTTTTTATGCAAAATTTGGTAAAAACTCACCTTATTACGTTCTAAATACACTGTAATTTATTTGATTTAAATTATTTATTTTTTCACCTTATTTCGACCTAATATCAGAAAAGGAAAACTGGTTTTCAATCGTAAATTCTCGTGTCAAAATATCAGCTTTTTTAAAAAAATCGGTGGTCTTTTGGTTCGTTAAAATCTCTACTTTCTGATGGTGTAAAAAAAATATAAATATTATCAAAGTAAATCTCGACCACCAACTTGACCTGGCTACGTATAACGGACGAACGCTAAGATTCAATGACCATCTTGTTGAAGTGGAGGTAGAACTGGGCAACATCCGTTGGCACGTCTTGGGTTTATGTGAAGTCCGACGACAGGGAGAGCACACCATAACTCTGCCTTCGGGTCACCTTTTCTACTCCAGGGAAGGCGACACTCCATCACAAGGCGGCGTGGGATTCCTCGTCCACAAGTCCCTTGTCAACAACATTGTCGAAGTCTCAAGTGTGTCGAGTAGGATTGCGTATATCATAGTTAAACTCACCAAGAGGTACAGCCTCAAGGTGATACAAGTATACGCACAAACCTCGACACACTCTGATGACGAAGTAGAGGCAACTTACGAGGATGTCTCCAGGGCCTTACACAACGCCTCCAAGGCCCACTTAAATGTTGTTATGGGGGACTTCAACGCCAAAGTAGGAATACGATGAGGTATCGAATCGTGTTTAGAGTCACATGGTGTCGGCAGTCGTAACCACAGGGGGCAAATACTAGTCAACTTTCTCGAGATAGAGGGGCTCTTTTTAATGAATTCGTATTTTAAAAAGAAACCCCACAGAAAGTGGACCTGGCAAAGCCCCGACGCTGTGACGAGAAACGAGATAGACTTTATCATGACGAACCGAAGACATACATTCAGGGATGTCTCTGTGATCAACAGGTTTAAAACCGGAAATGATCACCGATTAGTAAAAGGCTCCATGAATGTGTGCTTTCAGCGAGAGCGAGTCCGTCTGATAAAGTCTACACTCCGACCTAATTTTCGACAAACCATGGCAAGCTCCGATAAATTCCAACTGGAATTAAAAAACCGATTCGTGGGCCTCAATATATCAGAGATTACTATGGCCGTTGACGAGGCACAGAGTGCCGTGGTGGACTGCATGCGGGTCGTGGGTGAAAGGTTTTGTAGGAGAAAGCGTACTGGCAGGAAATCTAAGCTCTCGGATGAGACGCTCGGGCTTATGAGGGAACGCAGAGCACACACAGACGCCACTTCTACAGATGTAAAGCTTCTCTCGAAGCAGATCCGCGAACTAATACGCCGTGACCTTCGCTGCTCAAATACGCAACGGATTACCGAAGCAATTGAGCAGAATAGAGGGTCGAAGATTTTTGTGGAGAAGCTCGGGAGAAGCCATCTGTCAAAGATTAGGACCGTTTCTGGCGCGACCGTTTCTTCAAAGCCTGAGATCTTATCGGAGATTAAAGGTTTCTATGGCAAATTGTATGCGTCTAACGCTCCTCAACCCAATCCCCGGAACAACGATCCGCGTGCCAGCCTAACACGACACCTCTGCGGCGAGCTTCCGAACATCAGCTTGGATGAGGTTAGTATGGCTCTTAAGCAGCTGAAAGGGGGAAGGGCTCCGGGGAAGGATGGAATTACGACTGAACTTCTTAAAGTAGGTGGCGAACCTGTTTTAAGAGAGTTGCTAAAGATTTTTAATTTCGTGCTTCATCGGGGCATTTCCCCCAAGGAGTGACATGGAAGCGAGGTTGTTCTGGTTTTTAAAGAAGGGTGACAACTCCCTTCTTAAAAACTACAGACCGATATCACTTCTAAGCCATATATACAAGCTGTTCTCGAGGGTCATGACGAACCGCCTCACTAAAAGCTCGATGGATTCCAGCCACCGTAGCAGGCTGAGTTTCGAAGAGGATTTAGCACCATAGACCACATCCACACCATAAGGCAAGTTGTACAGAAGACCAATGAGTACAACCAGCCACTGTGCCTTGCCTTTGTGGACTATGAGAAAGCTTTTGACTCCGTTGAAACCTGGGCTGTTCTGGAAGCTCTTCAGCGATGTCAGGTCGATCGGTGATACGTTGAAGTGATGAGAGGATAATACGTAGTCGCCTTTATGTCCGTTCTGATTACGGGATACAAGACCAATCCAACTGCATCGAGGAGTGCGACAGGGGGATGTTCTTTCCCCGAAACTGTTCACAAATGCTTTGGAGGACGTCTTCAAGACCTTAAACTGGGCAGAATGCGGCATAAACATTAACGGCGAGTATATCTCACACCTTCGTTTTGCCGACGATATCGTTATATTGGCCGAGTCGCTGGAGGGTTTGCAAGAGATGCTGCGCAGCCCAAATGAATCCTCCGGGTGGGCCTTAGGATGAACTTGGACAAGACGAAAGTCATGTTCAATGATCACGTTCTCCCTAGGCCTGTTAACGTCGATGGCAAATCTCTCGAAGTCGTGCAAGAGTATGTCTACCATGGGCATACTTTGCAGCTAGGTCGACATAACTTCGAGAGGGAAGCCGATAGAAGGATTCAATTAGGATGGGCAACATTTAGGAAGCTTCGCCATATTATCACGTCGTCTATACCGCAGAGTTTGAAGACGAAAGTCTTCAACCAATGCGTTCTCCCCGTTCTCCTCTTAATTTACGACTTTCCGGTCCGTTTTGAAGTTTGCCGTAGCTCAACGTGCTATGGAGCGTGCTATGCTGGGTGTTTCTTGGCAGATCGGATTCGAAACGAAGACCTTCGCCAGAGAACTAAAGTTACCGATATCACGCGAAGAATAAGCACCTTGAAGTGGCAATGGACTGGTCACGCACTCACAAGAACAGATGGCCGATGGGCCATTAAGGTTCAAGAGTGGAGGCCGCGTTTAGGTAGACGAAGTGTTGGTCGGCCATTAACCAGATGGGAAAACGATCTCCGTGCGGTGGCAGGTCCGCGTTGGATGCGAGTAGCAAGGGATCAGTGGTCTTGGCGTTCATTGAGGGAGGCCTATGTTCAGCAGTGGACGGATAAAGGCTGATGATGATGATGATGAATAATAATAATAATAGCAAATAAACATGTCAAGTAAGTAGTTATGTTAGCCTCAACCAACCCTAGCATACAAATTAATGCTTAGGTAGTATTTTACGTATTATGCTTAGTAGTATTTTAGCTGTTCCCAGGTTATTATATTACGTGTGAACTGGGAACTGCCTGTGATTTACTTGTAAGATATATGTTAGTTCGACTTGAGCATCAACCTCTGTTCGGTCGTCTCTTTAGTTTAGTATAACAATTTAGCATCAAATCTGTTAATTGTTCTAATTAAGTTTTAGTTTAAATAAAGTTTTATATTTTTTAAAAACTTATTTATCGCTCCCGGAAACTTGACTGGCGCAGCCGGTAGGATTGTTCCCGGTAGAGTGTCCGTGTTCCGTCGCGTTTTAGTCATCCAAATTTGATAATTTCGTGAACGAAAAGCGTACATAGGGAGCAATCCAGAACCAAAGAAATAAATAAGGCAAGCCGTGGAGAAGAAAAAAATGAGTACAGCAGTCGGTTGGTGAGTACAACTTTTCACCTTCCTTACCTGCCCGTTATTTTAGGAATCGAACATTTTCCATTATAACGTTATCTGGCTTAATTTAGTTATAAGAGTGATTGATATAAAGAAAAAATAAAAGGACAAGAATAAAATATAATATTGTATGGAAATCAAAGACAAATTAATATGTTAAAATACTAAAATAATATAATATGTTTTATTGATGATTATGAATAATGAAATATTAAAATTTTAAGATATAAGTACATAAGTGAATTATTATAGGCAATAAAAAATATTGTATTGATAATTAAGAAGTGATTTGAGAAAAATATATATTTAACTTAAAATAATTATTTCATATAATATAAAATACATGACAATTACTACTGTAAGTAAAATAGTTTTAATTTCATATAATTAAATAGACTACTATTTTTAGATATAAGTACAGTATAGTAGTTCATTTTTAGTATACTTATATTTACTTTATAATTAAGCTTTTCCATTAAAAAAAAAAAAAAAAAACTTTTAATTATAGTTGGTTCATGGTTGATCTTCGTTTAATTATTAATAAAAATAATTCATTTATATTTTTTTAGTAAATGCGAATACATTTTGCTATACTTTAATAAATTAATATACATATAATATATCGATATATATATAATATCGATATTATATTAAATAAATATATTATTTTATAATTAAATTAAAAAATAATAATAATGGAACAAATAACATTAATACCTAGTGAATTTTTGAAATTGATACCACTTTTTGGTGGTGACAAAAGACATTTAAACTTATATTTAAGAAAGTGTGAATATATTATAGAAAAATTTAAAGGTAGCGACGCTCAAAATGTATACATTATGCACTGTGTTATGAGTCGCTTAACAGATAACGCAGCTGCATTGATAAGCGAACGAGAAGATGTTATTGCATGGTTGGACTTTAAGAATTTACTGATACAACATTTTGGGGATCCACGTAACGAGGAGTGCATCGCTATTGAATTAGAGAGTTTAAAAATAAAAACTAATGAGAGTTATTTAGATTTTTGTAACAGAATCCAATCGATCCGTTCTAACTTAATATCTAAGGTTAATAGAATAGATAATCAGGAGATTAAACATAGTAAAATTATTATATATAACAATATGGCCCTCAACGTATTTTTATATAATTTACCAGAGCACATGGTTAGAATTGTAAGATTAAAAATGCCAGACTCTTTAGAAAAGGCCCTTAGTATAGTATTAGAGGAGGTCAATTTTCATGAACAATATCACGCAAAAAATAAATTTTCTACATCAAATAACACATATAAAAATTCACAATTAAATTCAAATTTTAAAAATAATAATTATAATTTACCTACACCATCCAATAATTTTAAATTTGGTGTACCGCATGTTCATCATGGACAGCAATCGCAGCGCTTTAATATAGCACCTAAGCCGCTGGGTTATAAACCTAGCTTTAATACAAACCCACAATTTGGTTATAGGCCTAATTTTATTCAACCAAGAATGGCACCTCAGCAGTTTGGACAATCGGGCCAACATTTCGCAAATAAGCCACCTTATCAATTCGGTTATAGACCACCCCAACAATTTGGTTATAGACCACCACAAAATTTCGGTTATAAGCCTAATTTACAACCGCAAAACACTGACGTGTCCATGAGGACCGCACCACGACCAAAAATCAACCAATTAATTCTAAACGAGGAACCCGATCAATATAATAGCTGTACGGAACCGTATGAAAATTATTATAATGAGGACGATTATTATTCATATTCGGAGAACAACGATTCCGATGAATATATTCCTCAAACCACTGTACTAGAAGAGGTTTCGGACTTTAATCATAAGCAGCCTCAATCCGTCGATAGGGACGCTAAAGTTGAAAATTTTCACATAGAGGCCTCGAGTCGCCTACTGACAAAAATAGAAATTAATTGTGACTCCAATTTAAATTTACCACACATATATATTCCAGAAATTGATTCTAAATTTATGATCGACACGGGAAGTACAAAATCTTTCATCAGACCCGATATAGCGTATAACTATTTTAAAACATATATACATCAGGAACCATTTAAAGTTATTAGCACACACGCATCTACTAAACATAATGAAGTTATACAAATACCGCCATTACAGATATTTAAATCGAACGAACATCAAAAGTTTTACTTATATAACGTTGACTCTAGATATGAAGGATTAATAGGCAGCGACCTACTAAAACAATTAGAAGCAGTTATAGATCTGAGAAATAAAATTCTTAAAATTAAAAACGCACAAATTCCTATAATCTATAATGACTTACAACATAAAAGTAATTTATCACCACAGTCAGAATTAAAAGTTTCCTTACCTAACACTGAATATACTGGTGATACTAATATTAATTATACCGAATATAATTGTAACGATGTACGTATGCCATGTGAAATAGTAAAGTGTGTGAAAGGCTATGCTAAAACAGTAACTCAAAATGTATGCAGTAAAGATAAAACTTTAACAATAAAATCTCCTTTTGAAACAACTGAGTATCAAAGCACCGAGTGTGAGGGTAACAAAATAAGTAACATACTCGAAAAGCTTAGACAAACATATGATTTCGAGGTAATATTATATAAAAATGGCAAGTATAGCAAAGCAGATGCATTGCCACGCATTAAATTAAACGTCTTAGGCTCAGATTTTTATGTTAGCGATGTTTCAATGAGGGTGAATGTGAGTGACAAAAGTTTAAAAGAACCAAAATTGCAAAACTATTTCCCTTGGTTCAAAAATAAATTACGTGTAAAGTTATATATTATAAATAAAATTACATGTAAGCGCAAAATATTAGAAATATTTTTACCATTAAATGATATTGGGTTAGTGGAAGAATTTTTTTAAATATATTCGTCCGAAAATTAAAATTAAATACTTTTGAATAGTATAGAATAGACACAAAAATATGCCCATATAGTATTATAGTTAGTTTGTTAGTTTAGTGTTTTTGTGTCAAATTTTGCTAATATCGTTACCACATTATGTAAAAAGGATATTATGCTTTTAGTAAATTTGGTCCGGCAAATAGTATTAGAAACCGTTCAACCCCTGAGGTAGTGCGCATTTAATTACTATTTTTCATTTTATTACATACCGAAACAAAAAAAAAAAAATGGCACAGTAAATAGGAACGTTGTACCAATTCAAGTAGGAGATATAAAAAGTAAAGTTCCCATTAAAAATATCAAACGCCCTTCACAGGTGGTGCGTGCTAATCGTGTTAGCAGTGAAGGACAGCCAGGCCCTTCAACTTCAAAAAATTGAAGGTAATCCAGGGTTATTACCCGTGAGAAAAGGCAACGCATTTAGGCAAGAAAATCAATGGATTATTATTAAGGTGTTAGATTTAGTAAAAGTTTTAGAGGATTTAGAGTATCACATAAATAGCTATAAGGATTTTATTAAGATAATTATTAAAGATAGCAATCCATACCCAAATGAGTTTAGCAATATAAAAGCCCAAGTAGAATATATAAAAGATTCTACTATAACTAAGTTTAAGCAGATTGTCCCCACTCAACGATTTAAACGAGGATTATTAAATCCTCTTGGATCTGTTATAAAATCAATATCTGGTAATCTCGACAATGACGATGCACTTCGATATGATAGACTTATACAAAATTTAAATGGCAAACAAAATTTATTACAAAATAAAATAACTTACCTAACCAAAATTATGGATTATCACATTAACAATACAGAAATACTTTATAATAATTCCTTAACTCAAAATGATAGATTGAAGCGCATAGAAGTAATGATAAAAGATATTAATATAAAAGAAAACAACTCCATTTACACTACTTATGTTCTAAGCATGTTCACTACATTTATTAATACCTTCCGTACAATTTATGTAACATTGAGCGAAGTAGAAACTGCCTTAGCGCTTA
Organism: Lycaena phlaeas; assembly: GCA_905333005.2. Lineage (NCBI taxonomy): Eukaryota > Metazoa > Arthropoda > Insecta > Lepidoptera > Lycaenidae > Lycaena > Lycaena phlaeas. The sequence continues at coordinate 15,745,356 of HG995178.1, read as the reverse complement.
GTAAGGTCTCTGTGTTACACCAATGTATTATTAACTCAACAGAATTGTTCAACATTTTATCTTATGTAGAAAAGTCTAATAATTTAGTGTATCCTGTAACAGAAAGTAATTTAGTTAAGTTAGAAAGAATATTGTCCATAAAAGCTTACATAAAAGGAAGCCAGATCACGTTTATCCTAGAGGTCCCACTTATTGATAATAATACTTACCATTTTTATAAAATTTATTCCTTGCCTGTCTTTGATCAACTTAAAAATAAAACTTATATTATCATTCCTGAATACCCCTTCCTTATGGTGAAAGGTTCAATGTACTTACCAGTAGCGTCTCCGTGTCAAGAAATCTCCGATGATGACCATTACCTATGTACTGATATGGAACTCGTATCGTACTCAATGCCTACATGTATCGAACAGTTGATGGAGTATCAAGCCGATACCACACTTTGCATCCCTCGAGCTGTTCGTGTGGAAGATATTAAAGCTCAACGCATTTCGTCTTCTGACTGGATAATATACTCCCGACATAATATCATAATTACGAATAAATGTGGGAGGGAAATAAATAAAACGCCAATAAAAGGAACATACATATTAAAAATTGATCCTGGCTGTGAGATTACATTAGGAAATATGCATCTACGCTATTTACAAAATTTATTTGGAGAAATAACTTATAAAATTACACCCCGAATAAAGTTATTTAATTTGAAAATGGAAAATATGAATATAGTACCCATAGATATTAAAGGAGTTAACTTGGATGATATCAAGCACCTTTCAACAATCATGAAAATGCAAGAAATTAGTGCTAGTGACAGTGAAAAAGTGGAAATAATAAAAGTCAATAGTGTCAGTGTCGCGACGATAGTTTTATATACTATAACTTTCTGTATCTGTATAATTATAATTTTGTATAACTTTAGAAATAAAATAAGACTAGCGTTTAAAAATCGTAACCCTCAGAATTTAACCATTTCTGATGGTTCCGAACTTAAGGGGGGAGGAGTTATGTTAGCCTCAACCAACCCTAGCATACAAATTAATGCTTAGGTAGTATTTTACGTATTATGCTTAGTAGTATTTTAGCTGTTCCCAGGTTATTATATTACGTGTGAACTGGGAACTGCCTGTGATTTACTTGTAAGATATATGTTAGTTCGACTTGAGCATCAACCTCTGTTCGGTCGTCTCTTTAGTTTAGTATAACAATTTAGCATCAAATCTGTTAATTGTTCTAATTAAGTTTTAGTTTAAATAAAGTTTTATATTTTTTAAAAACTTATTTATCGCTCCCGGAAACTTGACTAAGTATTTAATTGTTTATAAACTAAGCAATGACAATACCTACGGCACATGCCGTAAACAAAAATGATTAAAAATAGTACGCATTCATTCAACATTCGACCCTGCATACTAGCAGACCAAAGATATTAAATACGGTTAATTGTTCAAACTTATTCTTTGCATCACCCTGCTAATAATTTAAATGAACTTAACAATCACCAGCGTTCGTTCAATAAACGACCCTAAGTAATAGTAAATAGTGTAGCGAATGATGCGTAACAAGTATGAAGTAGCGATGAATCTTGCCGCTCAATATATTATTATTATATTAATTATATATTTTGCCGGCCGAATGTTTATTATGCGAGCTCACAATATTGTAAGCTGCTTATTTGTGAATTAATTTTTGATCATTATCAAAATTATTGGCGGAACAAAAATTGCTGCCAGATTTATTTTACTGCGTACAAAATCTTTGTATGCCAACCAAATTATTTAAATGCCGCTTTTTGGCTCACCAAATTTTATAATTGCCGTTCATTTAATTACTTCCCTTTATTTAATGTAAGCCTCTGGCACGTAAGCAAGTCGGTGCGTGTCTATGTGGATTGGGACGTAGTAGGTACTGACAGCGACGCGTGCCCTTGGCCCTTGCGGAAAAAACCGGTTAATTTGGGTTCATAATACCGTTCTTTTAACGTTTCTACTCCGAACGAAATAAAAGATAAAACCGGTTTTCACCGGTACAAAACCGGTTATTTTCAAACCGGTTCCAAGCCTTGCTTCTATCCCCTAAACTGAGACCATTCGTCCAACATTACTTGTATCTATACTCCGCGATTATGTGCATGATAAAAGCATAGCCTTTAGATTGCCCACAAATGACGTCAGGCTCAGTGTAAAAAAATATATGTAAATAACAAAATTGTATGTTCACATTTAAAAATATTTTTATTTAAAATAAGTAGGTAATCGTAAAGCAGTATATTTATTTTATCTAAACATATTAAATTTAAATATTTACTGTAATATCCTTTATTTTTTGGATGTTTCGATATCCTTCGCTTTAGGGTATTTCTCTGATTTCGTGTAAATCACATGTCCGTGAATTTTTTGGCGAATCTAAACATCATAAAAACCCAAAGATATTTTTTATCTATTACTGGGTCGTTTAACTATTGCTGCCACGTTGAATTAAAATTAATCATGATGAGCTAGTGACTGAATATAATATTTTAGTTGCTCAAATCTCATTACCTTCAGTGTCCTTTTAGCGACGAGTTAGAAAAAATACTTGAGTATTTTTTAAGAAATCGAATTATCAGTTTGCAAGTTTTAATATCGTTATTGTTTAAATACACCGAGATAAAAACAATTTGTCACAAAAAAAATTATTTCCTTCAGCCTGACTTAAAATATCAAAAACCATGGCGTATGTGCATCGTATCTGGATCGAGAAGGAGGGAGAGGATTCCATGAAAGAAAAATAGATGAATACTGAAAAAAATGTTAAATAAATAAAGTACCTACTTGATACTACAAATTGCCTTGAAATTTTTCGTTAATTTTTTTTAAATTGCCAAATGCCTATTTTCAGCATTACGATAAATATACTTTATGAAAAAAAAAACTAACAAGTTCTTATCAAATTGACGAACTTTTTTAACTGTCGCCTAAAAATTCATTCGCTAGTCATTCGGCCTACAATAAGCAACAGGGCAGGACATGCGTAATTTTTAGGCGACTGTTAAAAAAGTTGGTCAATACGCACTATAACCAATTTCGTTTTCATTACCTACAGAAGATTTTTTACATAACTAGTAGAGGTTTTTTAATAGTTTTGGTCTTAAAGTATTTGTAATTACTATGTTCATATTGCTTATCATTATTATATTCGATAATCGATTAATTGCATTAATTAGAGGGGGGGGGAGATATTTTTTGAGAGCGCCGATCGCTTTAACCGTGTAACGTAACATGGTGTAATAACATGTATATTATGTTAATACGAGAGCACCCGGTCCCCGGCCCGGTCGGACTGGTCTCGGAAGCCGGACACGCCAACCTGATACGTTGCTATTATTATTATTACCGGAGCCCGCTGCGCCTATTTTATTAACCTATATTATTATCTATTCTATATCAAGCAGTTTCTATGTCATTTGCAAGTTTTAATACAAATATTGCTATTATTATTTTTTCATGAATTATTCGTTATTTAATATTATTATAATTAAATATATTAGGATTGAAAACATTAACATAAAGGTTCATTAATAGATAAAGTATACGTTGATAATAAAAATTAAAAATACCAAATATTCGGATACTTCACAGCAACCATGTGGACAAGAGGACAGGTCTTTATTATAATGAGTGATATTCGCGTAAACAAGAAAACAATATATAAGACAAAATATGTGTATTGATATTCAGCCTTCACACGTATAATGCTTTACGAGGAATGGGGAGTGAAATGATACGTTTATATTTAGCTACATTAAAAATACGTAAAACTGTTTAAGACCATATTGACCCACATACCTCAAGCAATAACAATATATCTCTGGGAAGTAATAAGTTGATTTAATTATTTTAGGAAATAATTAGTAATACGTTCGTGACATGATTCCGAGCTGGTGAACATTGCTAGTCGGAAGTGTACGTGTAGTACCTACTACCTAGGGCTCGCCGGCTACGTTCCGTCAGTCCGACAGCACTGCTGCCTGCTTCACACCGTCTCGACACCACACGTTGCAGTCGTCGCCAGGCTATGTCAATTGTACTGCCACTGGTGTCAGTAGTTCTGAGAATAGATGTGGCACGTTACCGAGTACCCTAGTAGTAGGCACTTTAGTATTAAAGAAAATTTCATAAATTTGGTATTATACACATATATCGCGGGTCTTCGCTCGCGTGCTTGACAATGAACTCGTTTTTTAGAGTTCGCGCCACTTAAGAAGTCCGATAGACGCGGCGCTGCGGTCTCATAACTCAATTTATAGTGTAATGATTTTCCACCAAGTCTAGTACAATAAAAAATTTAAATAATTATAGGGCCTATGGTCTGTAGTGAATTGATAAAGACTGATGATGATAATAATGACAAAAATAATTATAGCAGCAAAATAAAAATCTCCCTGTCAGGTTTTAGTAAAATAAAACATTTTTTTGTAAATATTTCGTTCGTATTTTTTACGTATAACCGATTAGTAGAATTCATCTAAAACTAGCTTTTTCGGATGTGTTCGGCTTTTGTCGGGAGTTATGATTTTCTCAGAAGTAATTGCTGCCATTGTTACTTCTTTTGTTATTCGACCTTTTTTACAGAAACACCTGAAAATATAATTAATTTTTTTTGGTTTTAATTCTTTTACCTTGTATTTATATTCATATAAAATATCATAAGATAAATGTAGGTATAGAGTTAATGATAATATTTTAACCATAAATCAGGCGAAAATAAGTGACTCTGGCATTTCTAAAATTTACCTGTCATGGCAGTGACATTTATAAACACGGGGTTAATTGTGGTTTATTTTTACTTTCTAATTCAAATATCATAAAATTATTTCACTTTAATGATCATTATACGGCCTTCACTTTTTACATCTCACTGTATATTATATGCTCCATATTTCACGTAAAACAATTTAAAATATCACAACTTCTTACTCCAGACAGACGTCAAGATGTCAATCTTGTCAAATTTAGTTCGGGCATTAGTCGCAGGACATCATAAGTGGCGCGGACTATACCTTTCCATTGACGTAATTATTATGAATGGCTACTAATAATAATATGGCAAACGTAATTCCAGCAGGAACTTTGAGTTTTCCGTATAAAATATAGCCTATGTTCTGTTTGAAGACGAAAGTCTTCAATCAATGCGTTCTCCCCGTGACGACCTTCAAGAAACTCACAGGAAAGAAGAAGGAAGGATGGTCGATGCCCATGGGCCAATAATGTTCAAGAGTGGAGGCCGCGTTTAGGGAGACGAAGTGTTAATCGGCCATTAACCTGGCGGGAAGACGATCTCCGAGCAGCGGTCGGTCCGTGTTGGATGCGAGTAGCAAGGGATCCGTCTTGGCGTTCATTGAGGGAGGTGATGAAGATGGTGTTCTAATCCAAGCTATAAGTCATTCAAGCACCTTTTCAACTATTAGCCAACAAACATCTAAACTTACAAACATTTGCATTTATAATAGATAATAGTAAAATATTAATGCCTGAGTCGTCTGTCTGCATTTTGTATTTAACATACTTAATTAAGACTAGGTGGTTATCGCCAGCTGAAGAATCCACTGAAAACTTGGTGTTAATTAACATCCATAATTATAATATAAAAATATTGTAGGAATATTTTTCGTAATATCGTATATAATATGCATAAAACACCTATTTACATACTGAAAAATATTTTATTCACTTCGCATTCAAATGCAAAGTTATAATATTATAAGAAGACACTGTAATAAAAATAGTTGTAGAGTTGGTTAGTATTGATGTCCCCGAAACTTCCCGGGAGGGGGGGAGGTTGCGCTGGACCCGTGTGTGTGCGTCCCCGCCATGAGTGTGTATGGACGACATCATCTCGCTTGTTTCACCCGTGAAATAGCTCTATATTATATGTGTTTCGGTGAGAAGGCAGGCGGCAGGAGTCCAGATCAGATCAGGGGAACGTTTCTGTCTTCAGCGTACCTGAGCCCTGACCGTGCGTGGGACGGCGAGGGATCGGGCGGCAGTCTGTTATCGCGGCGATCGATCGGCGGTGATCGACGGGGCAGCCGTCCTCGAACCTGACCTGCCTATCTCTGGGCACGCTGATAGCGCGTGCTCGACCTCTCGCGGTCTCGCCGCCGCTCCTCGCCTCTCCGCGTTTTCTCGCCCGGCGTAAACAGCGCAGACCAAGTCAATCGCCGCTTATGTAACGTCGCCTTACTTTGTTTGCATTAGGCCTCGCTCGCCCGTTTAAATGACACAGTAAACGAATAACGTTTTTTTAAAACTAAACGAGAGTTTAATAAGCGTCACGTTGACCCGCCGATAGCGTTAGTTGCGAGCTCGGCATGCTCAATTTGTCGCTGAATGTCGCAAATACTCGTACTTCAGCGCGTGCTAAATAATCGCTGTCTTGTGAATACATACATGGTTATACATGGGTATCCATTTGTGTCATGTAAACGTTATTAGCTGTAATTTACCATGCATGTTTTTTGAATAAAATTATCAGTTGTAGTGACCGGCAAAAAACCTAATTAATAATAAATTGCATTCTTAAAACAAGACATAAACAATAAAATTCTAAAAACAATTAAATTCAAATTATTATTCCTTTTTATGGAAACATTAAATATATTTCTTTGTCCTGTTATTTTGTTTTGACTATGCGTCGTGTAGTGTGTAGCCAATTATTTAGAGGAAGTACAATATGGCATACGTAAATGATTGAATACACACCTTTGTAAGGAAGAAGCTGCGGCAAAATACGAATTATGTATTAGATAGATAGATAAATAACATTTTGTACGCCTTGACGATTTGTGATCAAGTAAGTAGGTAGGTACTAAACAATACTGGCGAAACATTTGTTGATTTGGACGAATAATAGTTCTAAAGACTACCTCTCCGTACAGTGATTATCTCTCTTTAATAGCTGCAGTTCTTATGTTAGTATCAGGGACCGAAAAGGTAACCCATTTTGGTGTTTTAAACTGTTTAATTTATACGATTCTCTGAAAAACCCTAACATGCGCTTCAGCCGTATATACAGCTGAATTAACGGTATAAATAAACTGTTTATGAATAAGGTTCATTTTCGTTTGTTTTTCTGTGTTAAAAAAGGACATGTGATATGTAAATACCGCGGAATTCTATTGGTTGAACGTGTTCGATCATGTAACAAGTACTTACAACGAGAATTACGCGCAATTTTACGCAAAAATGATCATAACTGCGTAAGATATAAGAAATTAAATAATAATGCAAGTTCTCACTTCTTCGCCGTTTGTTTATTATTGTTTTTTACATTCTTAGTCTTTCCCTGATATTGATTTGGTAAAGAGCGAAAAGTTAATTCCCATCTTATTTTTTAAATTTCTAATGAGGCGGAATTGTAATTTTGTTCAAATTATTGACTCGCAGTAAATAAACATGCCAAAGGGTAAAAAAGATGCAGTGCACAGACATTTTAGCTATAGCGAAGAAAACAACATTAGCCAGTGTAACTATTGCTGTTCAAAATTGAAAGTGAGTATTTTATATAATATTTTCTTTATTATTATCTAGGGTCTGTTATAGTAGATATGTACATAAGGAAAAAAATATAGAACCTTTTAGATAATATTATCTCTAGAGCACCAGTACCTATCGTTCGAAGGTGAACGCTGTTTCTTAGGGTTCCGTACCCAAAGTTGCCTATTTCCTATGCCTTTGCTTTCCGTACGTCTGTTTGTCTCATGAATTTAATTTTTTTTTACAATAGTCAATAATTAAATATACAGATGGTGTATTTTTTATACCGCTTTAATAATCCTTTATATATCCAGACCATTTTAGATCAATAATAGTCTCACATTTTAAAAGTTAACAACATCTTTCAACCTCCGTATCTTTTACACCTTTATAATTATCGACTATCAACTAATATAGATACCTAATCAAATTTTCGTCTGCGATGCGTAGTTTTGGCTGCAAAGTGAATTATGGGGACACACACCTCCAATTTTATATATAGGATAGGATAAGATATCTATGCAACATTACTATGTAACATTTAATTTTAGTGGCCAAATACAATGGCTCTAACATTAAATTAATTTAAAGCACTCACTTGCCTTGACGACATCAAAACAGATTAGCTATGGCTATAACAGACTACTTGTTCTTTTTGTAGCCTTTAAGTGGCAGTATATAAAGGTTGCAAGCACGTAACCAAGTCATCAATAACTTGAAACGATTCTTCATTTAAAATAGCACAAATGTCCTTATTTTCTGAACAAACCGATTTAAAGGATTGGAATCGTAGTAACATTCCATACGTTGAGGAGTCGCGAGTCGGACATTAATGATCAAATTCAAAAAATCACAATAGGGATGTTGACTATTTTTTTAATTGATTTTATTTAATAGATATACTATAGATAAACACGAAAAAAAGATTTTTGTAAAGAAATATGTCCAATTTTAACAAAAAATTAAATATAGAAAAATAGTCTTTAAAATTGCCGTTAACACGCTCCAAGCGTCATTACGTCACACACCGCATCCAGAGCTCGCGCTATGTTAGGTGAGTTATGACAGTTTGTACTTAACTCAATGTTCAGTGACGTCATCGCCTTATACGCGTTTGCAGTCACGTGATAATGCATGATAAATAACGCATTTTAAATTAATTTTCTAAATTTTAAGACAAATAAGTAGACTTTTTAAATGTTATTTTAGGTTTTCAAATACTGTATTTAATATATAAAACATAACTTTACATGAATTTGTAACATGTGTCAACATCCCTATTCAATAAACTACATATGTGGGTGTACGGAAGATATAAAAATAGGTTCCTAATTCTCATAATTTTGACTAGAGTAGAGATAGATTACTAATCTAATTGAAATATGTTTCACAGCATAGCGATTATCCATAAATATTTACAGTGTTCCATAAATTACGTTGCCAGCTTTCTCTCATCTTTGAAAGTCACTTTCACTTAACAAATATTCTAATTTACAGTATTAAATAGGTATTTTTTTCAGGGTCACCATGCAACAAACTTAAAAAATCACCTAGCAGTTAAACATAAAGATAAATATAACGATGTACTTAATATTAACAATGAGAAGGAAAATGTTTCACCAATGAAGTCAAAAATAGATAAAACGGAAGAGAGAATTAAATTAAACTGTTTGAAAATAGTAACTATTCATGGTCGGCCTTTTCAATATCTTGAAGATGAAGCATTTCAAGATCTTATTAACATATCATTAAATAAAAAGGAAAAATCTATAAATATTCAAAGTGTTAAGCCAATGGTCGCTGACAAAGCATATGAAGTTAGATCAAAAATTGCATCTGAAGTAAAAGGTAAATTAGTGAGCTTAAAGTTAGATTCTGCGACATATATGTTTCGATCATTCGTCGGAATAAACTTACAATTTATTAAAAATGGAAAAATTACTGTAAGGACATTGGCAACAAAGGAAGTTTTTGATTGCCAAACGGGAGACTATCTCAAACAGACCCTTGAAGAAGTGCTTAATAGGTACAGAATTGACATCTCACAAATATATAGCATCACAACAGATAACGGAAAGAATTTTAAAAAAATGGCCAACCTGCTGGGCGGCTCATACGACACCATCGATGAAGATGAATCCAATTCAGATATTGAATATGAAAGCGGTGAACAAAACGAAGAAATAGGTGACATCGATCTGGAAAGCGCTGTAGAAGCACTGACACAATCAGATGAGCTGTCGTTTAAACCTCGTACAATGTTGTGTGCAGCACATACCTTACAACTATCCATAAAAGACGCCATACAGGCAAACGACTACGTCAAAAATTTACTTGATAACGTTCGACACATTGTAAGGATCCTGCGAACACCTACTTTGAGAAGTTTATTGAAAAGGGCAAATATGAAATATCCTGTTATTGATTGTTCGACTCGCTGGTCCTCAACGTATGAAATGCTTCTACGATTTAAGTCCTTTAAATCGGTTTGTTCAGAAAATGAGGACATTCGTGCTATTTTAAATGAAGAATCATGGCAAGTCATTGATGACTTGGTTACATGCTTGCAACCTTTATATAATGCCACTAAGAAGCTACAAAAAGAACAATTGACCCTCGGTGACTTTTTCGTGGAATGGATGGCATGCAAAGTTATAGTTAACCAATGCCGAAGTCTATTTGCTAATAGCCTATCTGTGTCAATGTCGGCAAGGCAAGTAAGTTTGCTTAAAACTCCTTTGATGTTAGAGGCATTGTATTTGGACACAAGATTAAATATTATCTTGACAGATACTGAAGCAAGTTATGCTCGTCACTACTTATACCAAACTTACGAACAAATAGTTAAATTAAAAACTTTACATAACGATGATGTTGGCGATGAATCAACCCCCTTAATTGACCAATCGATTAATAATGATGAGCGCCCAGGAACAAGCTCAAATCAAGAGCCAGGTACTAGTTCTGCTGGACAGGATATGTGCGGTGTAATAGAAGAAATTTTAAAACAAACAGAACTGGAAAGAGGACTAGAGCGCCAGCGTAACATTACCGCTATTGATAGTATGCTACAAGAAATCAGAACTCTCCCAAGGCTTTCATCAAAGGAAAATATTATTACATATTGGAGCACAAAGCTCTCTTCACCTGCAATGGCCGAATTGGCCTTATGTGTTTTAGCTGTGCCAGCTACTCAGACTTCAGTAGAAAGGCTGTTTTCTTCTTTAAAATTTATTTTGTCGCCGGCAAGAACTAATTTAAGTCCCAGTGTGCTTGAAGACATAATGGTTATAAGAAGTAACAAGGATCTGTTTAATTAAAATCAAGATATAATGTTTATTAATCATATTATTTTGACTTCTATGACTGATTAAATGTTTTTTATTATTTTACGCTATACATTTTAATAACTCCAAGTATTTCTTGCATACAATCCAATTTATAATTATTAGGTATTCTTAACATTTCAATAGCAAGTATCTTAGCGAAAAGCTGATTAGTTTCAAGTGAGATTTTTTCTAGTTTTATATCAGCCTCGTTCTTGCTTAACGGCGGTGGTGTAGATTCATTTTTTGGTCTTGTGGATTTTTCTAAAAGTTATTTATACATATAAATTATTCAAGTTTAGAATAGGGAACCCCACCACCACATAAGCATTCTAGCGCGTCTTCCTTTCTTTTATCTCATTATAACTGACTACTTAAACTATGCCTAAACATAGAGTTTATATTTGTAATATTGAAATAATCGCTTTTTAATACATGCATAAGAACAAACGTATATAATATACTTTACATACACCAAAGTATCATTTATTTTTGTCTGTCTGTCTGTTTGTACCGGCTTATCTCCGAGGTGGCTGGACCGATTTCGACGGGACTTTTATTGGCAAGTAGCTGATATAATAAGAAGTAACTTATTTTTTTTTAATTTACTAAAGAAAAGAGCGCGGGTAAAACATATAAAAATTAACCTACAAGAATTTTTATATTATGTTAGTCAATGCTATGGAACCCTTTGCGAGACCGCTCGCACTTGGCCGTTTTTATATACATATTAGAGTTTATTGCATGAAAGATAAATTGTGGTTTGCGATTTATGACGTATTAAAAAAAACTACCTTGGTACTAGATCTCGTTCAAACGAATTTCGCTGGAGGTTTGCATGGCAATATTTATAACCTATACAAGGATAACCCACACGTATGGATATTATGGTTTCTTTTTTAATTTCAGTTCTAAATATAGAGGACGACCCTCAATACTTGTTTTATTTATTTTCTAATTTTGTATGAAAATATTATTACGGTTCACAAGATCTATCATCTTACCGAATTTCAACAATATAGTTCTTATAATTTCGGAAAAAAGTAACTGTACAGACTGATAGACATACAGACAGACAGAATCTATAAGGGTGCCGTTTTTTCCATTTGGCTACGGAACCCAAAAACGTACAAAAAGCCGTGTGGCAATCTCTACCTTTAACCATAAAATTAGTAACGATTATTAAAATATATTGTTAACTTGCTACTAATTTAGAGCGTAACATGTAGATATAAGAGACAACAGGTAACGCCTTTCATGGCTTTGATCCTAGCCGCGGCGCCTCCCACTAATTTCTTGTCTCTTTCGGTTAATACCTCAGCTGTATTAAACGGCTTAGTACCGCTTAAGACAAGAGCATAGTTAAAAACACTGCATATGGATATTTAAAATAAAACGGTTTGTATCGATACCGCTACAGCCGTAAAGCGGATTAATCGGTCCCTGGTTAGTATGGAATATGGATTACGCATGCGCCATATCAGTTTAGAGGAATTATAGTTATACAAGGGTCGATGGTTCAGTGGGTATGAGCTGGGCCTGTTCTGTGCGAGGTCCGCATCCTGTAGTAGTATCCTGGCTCATTAAAAAACTCTCCACTTATATAATGTGCCATTTTGTGGTGGCGGCCATCTTGAGTCTCTTGAGCACCTACCATCAGGTTAACTGACTGCACTCTCCCGTAACAACCATCGTTTTCCTCGAGTCCGTCACGAGGCTGGGTTTACCGCGCGGCTGTAATCTTGTTATGTTCGCTGCTGTGTAAACAACAGTGGATGGTTACTCACGCTGTGATATACCGTGTTATTACCCATCGGCCGTTATGTCATCCGCGTACAGTCCATCTGCGTACATAGGTATTAGGTACCTACAGACCGATGTATGTATCATATATACTAATATTTAAAGCTGAAGAGATGAGTTTGTTTGAACGCGCTAATCACAGGAACTATTGGTCGGATTTGAAAGATTATTTCAGTTTTACATAGCCCAATTATCGAGGAAGGCTATGTGCTATATATCATCCCGCTGAGATGCCTTAGTAAATGTTAGCCGAAGCTGCGGCCAAAGGCTAGATTAAAACTTATGAAATAATAATTGTACAATGCCAACTGCCAAGGATTGGTTTTCTTGACTTTAGCTCGAACAGCTCAGATGTAATTTCGTGAAACATTGTGTATACACACGTATTAGACCCGGCTTCCGAAAGGCTGATCAACGGAAAAAATTAACAAATCAACTGTGAACTCCTTTGCTAAGTGTCAAATTACTTAATTTGAACAGCCTGTTAGTTGACATAGCCACTACGATGAAAAGCTGTTAAAGGCAGAAACACACTTACGTGTCGTGGCGTGTCGTGACGCGCCAGAAGCATATCGGTTTCATACATTTAATATGTCCCTAACCATATTAAATGTATGAAACCGATATGTTTCTGGCGCGTCACGACACGCCACGACACGTATGTTTCTGCCTTAAGTATGTTTCTGCCTTTAATCATAAATGTCACCGTAGAATCATATGTTAACCGTCACTAATAGCCATGTTCATTGACATACAGTTCGACCAACGTTTCAGAAACCGGGCGTTAATGTTGTATACAGAATGTGTTACTCGTTACACTCTGCTGAATTTCGTAGTAGCATGCCAAAACTCTGTTACCGTTTGGATGTAACATGCATTGATTGTTGCTAGATAGGATCTGTTTGTTTTTGTTTTTTTTTTCACTGTCAAAACAAAAAAAAGGCCAATAAATAAATAATACTCGTGATGTAGCGATCAGAATCCATTCAATGCAATTGCGCCATCATTTTTTATAATTACTAAAGTAGGAATTACTTTAGTTATCCAATTTTATTTTTTATTTTGTTTTCGTTGAGCGACGAGGAATATGTACTAGTGAATACAGTTTGTACTCTGTAGTAGTAGTGTAGCTGTATATTACAAGACCAAATGTGTCTCTGTTTTTAGCAGGAGAAACATATCACTATTTCGTTATTATCTTCTGTAACATTAACATCTCTTCCCAGTCGTACACTCTTGTCAGAGCGGTCGTGGTTGTATTGACGGTGTCAGTACATATAAAACATTACCAGTATACATATTTACCATAGTAACATTAACATACTGCTATTAAATAAATGGACACATTTGACCAATAAAGAGAACAGAATTGAAGGTTAGTATTAGTTATGAAATAGTGAAGCACTATTATTATGGTTCATAATATTGTCGGAGCAGTCTCTTCCGCCCTGTAATTTACTATCTTATACGTAAGATAACACTGCGTAATTAAATGTTACGACCCAAGCAAACCGTCACGGAGTCGAGTTATGTGGCAAGGTCGAAGAGGACTAACACTGGAGACAGCCACCTCACTGGTGAGCCCGGTCCTGCAGCGGCTTGCCTGGCGATGGGGCAGCCGACCTTGGGCGTCCTTGTGACGTGATAAGCGGCCAGGGTGTGATGGAAACTCGGGGCGGTCGCGACCCCGTTATCGCGCGCTCGCCCTTTTAACCGCTCGCCCGCGACCCGCAGCCTCATTCTGCTCTCGCACCTCTCCGCGAGCGTCTCGCGCCAAACTCGCGCGACCGCACATCGCGTCTCACCGCGTGTTCCCGCGACTCACCCCTGTCTCGAGCGCTCAGTATAGACTGTCCCCGTTGCAGCGTCCTGAAGGGATCCAACCGTTTGTTGCAGATACTCGGAATAAATAACCAGACACACGCACCATGCCCGGGGCGGTGTTGAACGGCGCGCGCGCCGACGAGGCCCAGGACATCGTGATCAGCGGACTGTCCGGCCGCCTGCCGCAGTCCGACACCATCGAGGAGTTCGCCGACCAGCTGTTCGCCGGCGTGGACCTCGTTACGGCCGACGACCGCCGCTGGACACCAGGTAATGTTATATTTTTATAGATAATCGGCCGAGGGCAGACGATAAGTTGTATTAATGCTGGTCAAATGGGCACCGGCTGTAAAGTATTTGGGTATGTGACAGCGGCAGTCGCATTGACGGGCACTTAACGCGCGGCGAGCGGCCATTGTGAAGTAATTCCGTCGGCGCCGAGGGCTCCTCTTGTCCGATCTATTTCGGTGTCCGCAAGTACACGCCCAGCGACCGCCGCATAAAGGCGATGACGTCCCGATACAAGACAATATATTTTGGTGCTTCGTAGGACCAAAGCCCCGTATGGCTCGCGTTGGCGTACAAGCCCCCTCCCCCTAGACAAGGTTCTGTATGCTGTATCCGCGGTGGAGGACCCAGGGGCTCACACCGACACCTGCCTCTCTTACCGCTGGTCTCTGCTGTCCGCTTCCCCATGACCTGGTGAGCGGAGTCCGCAGTCAACATGATATTTACTCCCGTCAAGTCGTGGATCAGTCGTGTTTGTTCGGAGGAGTGTGGTGTGTATCTACCGGTCGTGTCTCGTAGTACCCACTAAACCACCTAAATCTAAGATATATATTATATCTAATTTTTTTTTTTTTTTTTTAATAAAATGTCATTGAAGTTGATTAACGATTATTGATGATAATTATTTATCTATACACTAGTAGGGCCCCGCGGTTTCACCCGCGTGTTTCCCATTTCCGTGGGAGTACGGTGATAAATTATAGCCTCTGTGTTATTCTTATGTATAAACTATACAGTTGCAAAGTTTCATGAAAATCCATTCAGGAGTTTTTACGTGAAAGAGTAACAAACATCCATGCTTACAAACTTTCACGTTTATAATATTAGTAGGATACAGGGCCCCGTTAGCATGTCGTATTTGAATCCGACGTTGGCTCAAGTTGTGAATGTGGCATGCCCAATTCCATTTTAACGTTTTTTTAAGCTCATTAAAACATTTCTTAACGCTTGGTAAACAAAGGGCTCATGGGAACAAATTTTGTGTTTGACGATGTCATTTCTATAGGAACTTTAAATGTTTCGGGATAAAACGAAACGCATAAGTATCACAATGCCTTTCATCAAAATCTCTTAAATTAGTTTGTCGTGATTGAAATAGAAACATACGAAATTTCGCATGTATAATATTAATAAGATTAGTAATAACATAAATAAAATACATTGATAAAGCCGTGACAAAAACGTGCAAATTCTATTTTTAAATTGTTATCGTTTTCCAAATGTAAATTAAATATACTTAATTAAATATTTTTGCTCAGTAAGGTCTGTACGGTCTACTGTAGCCACACTAGTACTGCTGTTCCGCAATAAACCAAACCGCCGACGACATGTAACAAGTTACAGATTCGAATTCTGTAAAGAGCTATCATTTATACATGATTGATTTTAAAGTCACAGTTGACTGTTGAGTACATCAATTTTTTTTCGAATGTCCTATCCTGGGGCCCTAGGGCTTTCGAGCAAAATCGGAGCAGTAGTTGGGCAGATGGCTCACTCAAGAACAATACCTCAACATATAAAACAAAATCAATGGAAGAACTTAGTAAAATTTGGAACGCAGTGTATAGTTTAGTCCAACTGTAGAGATTCTCAGTAGTTTATTAGAACTATTAGTAGTACCGGCTTCAAGTATTGCATTTTAGAGGCTGAATCGAACCAATCTCATAAACAAGAGTTTGTGGCGTTATGCGTAGTGTGTGTATGTATCTATTCGTATATACATAATACGATATTATGTCCTGTTGTGACATGATAGAGCTAGAGCGCTAGCCGGGAACCCCGCGATGAGGACAAGCGGAGTAAACTCGTCGGCGCAATAACAAGCGACGGTTTTCCTTCTTTCGTGTAAGGACAAACGGGCGTCGTGTCAACAACAACAACTCGCGCTCGCCCGCGCCACGCCCTCCAAACAACACAAACGCCTCGTCCGCTCACTACTCCCCTACTACAATCATTTGTGCTGGCGTGTTATTAGGGTAGTATTAATACTTGTAAGAAGTAGTGTACTTGTTGTTTTTTTTTTTTTGCTCTGAGAATTCATTTCTGTGTTTAATAACATTTATTCAAGATAATAAAACAAATTTTACAGATTTTATTGCGGTTTATTGAGATACCCCACAGCACGAAGGATTCCCGTGACCATGGTTGCTGTAAAGTATCCGAAACATAGGGCTTGTAAAAACCAAATAAACCGCGATAAAATCCGTTAAAGTCATTTCATTATAATAGTGGAATTCGCACTCGAATCGCGGTAACGTTCAGTCGCTGTGTACTAACGCGCCTATTAAAATACGGAAATACGGTGACTATTGAAAATTACGTACATTGTAGTGTGTGTTAAATAGGTTTCTATTTATTGTACTTAATTTATAATACCAGATTGCGAAACAATGAGTGTTTGTGGTAAATGTAATGACGAAGTGGCTGAAGGAGTGCTGTGTAGTCAATGCCGAACCCATCTGCATTTCTCTTGTTCTGGTCTGTCGGAAACTACATATCGCAAGATGACATCAGAAAAGAGGGAAAATTGGCGTTGCATCAACTGCCGCAACACCAGTTCGCAGAATTTTCCCAATCTGACTGACATTTTGAAAGAAATAAAGGATTTTCGTCAGTGTTTTGACATAATGAAATCGGATGTTAACGATATGAAAGCAAATGTTCAAAACTTAGCCTCTCAATGGAAGGATGTTAACACACGGTTAGAGGTCATGGAAGGACGTTTGGAAAGCCTAGAACTAGTTACAACTCAAATAAGTACCCTTCAAAAAAAACTAAACATCGCTAAAAATACAATCAAGGAATTACGTTGCTCAAACACTCAATTAACAATGGATAACGAAAAACGCGACCAATTTGCTAGAAAAAATAACTTAGAAATATCCGGCATACCTATACAGCAGGGAGAAAACCTTAATAATATACTAAGTAGCATCTATACGAAAGTGGGGTTGTCGTTGGACATGACCGACATAAATTACATGCATCGTGTTCGCCGATTTGAACAAAAAAACGGTACATTTAACCGGCCGCCGTCTATAATTGTATGCTATACAAGACAACGTAGTAAGGATCAGCTGATTGCCGCCGTGCGCACGCGCCGCGGTATTACTACCGCCGACATTGGGTTATCGGGTACGGCGAGCAATATTTTTATAAGTGATCACTTAACACCAGCCAACAAATTACTATTGAAACGTGCACGAGAGTTGAAAATACAGCACAATTACAAATATGTATGGGTCCGGGACTGCAAGATATTTATGAGAAAATCGGACACATCTAAAACACTTCATATTTCTTCTGAGGACGATTTAAAACGCATAATATGACTATATAGTGTATTTCCACTACTTCTTGATGATCCCCACAACTATTGTACCGGCACTTTAATAATGGTGTTCTCATGTAATAATAATGTATGTAAGTTAAGAAGGAATATTGTTACAAAAGATTACCTTACAATTGTTTTTCTATACCATTCTACTAGCACGTATATTATAATAATATTTTTAAGCAATAAAAGTTTATGTAAGTTGAGAATGAAGCTATTATTACCATACTATATTATAATATTAAATTTTCTTTTTTTTTATTTTAAAAATTATAAGATTTTTGTAACGGTTACCAGGTCACGAGTTCAATGTATTTATATTTTTTATTTTGCTTCTCACACAAATATCAGGATCGTAATATATTTTAATTTTATAAATTCACACAATCAATAGTTTTGTATTATCAAAATGTGAGGGGCTTGCGAACTAAATCGCACTCTTTTCTGTCACAAGTACTTCTTAATAAATATGATATTATTTGTTTGACAGAATCTTGGCTTAATAATAATTTTTATAGTTCAGAGTTTTTTGATGATAGGTATGTTGTCTTTCGAAGAGATAGGGATATTTCTTTGGTAGGTGTGGAGAGGGGCGGTGGTGTCATAATTGCAGTGTGTCAAGATAAAAACCCTGTATTGCGTAACGAATGGAGTACGACTATGTATTCAGACCATTTGTGGGTAAGTATTCCGCTCTCTCAATCTAGTACAGTCCCCGGCGCTTCTTCTCCTAACTTTTTACATATTTGCTGCATATATATACCGCATAGTGAACGCCATGGCACAGAATTAGATTTAATCTTTGAATCTATTAGTGGTTTAATGCAACAGCACCCTAGTGATATATTTCTGATAGTCGGTGACTTTAATGTGTCTCATGGTGAATGGTATTATGACACTAAATCTAATTCAATGACGATGCACCCAAATACAAATGGACTGGTTCAATTGACAGGTGATTTCATGAATTTTACAAACTTAAAACAGTTTAGTTCATCCTTCAATGTTAATAATAGATTGTTGGATTTAATATTCTGTAACAAGGACTGCACAGTAATCAGTTGTAATAATCCTATGACTGCTGAGGATGAACATCACAAATCTTTAGTGATCGACTTATCCTTAGACGTGTCTCTTCCATTGCATCAAAAGTTAATAGACAGGAAACTATTTCATCTGGCAGATTTCGATGTAATTAAAGCAGAGATTTCATCAATTGACTGGGAGTCTGAACTGTTTACAGCTAATAATAATAGTTTGGATTTAATAGTACAGGTGTTTTATAACTACATCAACGATATAGTCGATAGACATATTCCTAAACGAAAAGTAATCAATACATCCCGCTATCCTCCTTGGTATACCGTTCCGTTAATAAAATTGGGTAAAGAGAAAAGAAAGTATCATACACGGTGGAAACGTTACGGTAATCCATTAGATTACCTAACATTCTCAACACTTCGTAAGAGAGAGTCTAGTCTTCAAAACATTGAGTATCATAACTACATAAAGCTTAGTGAGGATAATATTAATAAATGCCCGAAACTGTTTTGGCGGTTCGTCAAATCGAAATTACCATCTAGTCATATACCCCAAACAGTGAAGTTTAAACACCGTGTTTCGAGTACTGGTGAAGACACTTGTAATCTCTTTAATGAGTATTTTTACTCAGTTTATGATAATAGCGCACCTCGCCCCCTTACATATAATGTTGATTCCGTTTCATTGAATTCACTAGTTAGTGTCAGTTCATTATACATCACCAAAGAAGCTATTCTTAAAGAACTAAAAAATATTAATATCTACAAAGGTCCTGGATATGATGGGTTACATCCAATATTTATCCGTAAATGTGCTAATGAATTAGTTTTGCCATTATATATTATATATAATAAATCCTTAATCGAGGGTTCATTTCCCTCAAAATGGAAACAGGCCCTTATAACGCCTATTCCTAAAAATGAAAATAGAAATGACGTATCTCAATATCGACCAATATCAAAAACTAATATATTTGGTAAAATTTTTGAAAAAATTGTCACTCGCGAACTCATGGAGTTGTTGAAAGGTCACATTTCTGTTAACCAGCATGGTTTTTGTAGGGGTCGTTCCGTCGAATCAAATATGATTACTTTTACCAACTTTTTGGTGAATGCTATGGATAAAAAGTTACAGGTAGATGTCGTGTATACTGATTTCTCTAGGGCTTTTGATAAAATAAATCATGATTTACTCATAGAAAAGCTTTGGACTATCGGTATACATGGCGATCTACTTCGTTGGATAGCCTCCTATGTCAAAAATCGTTCCCAAGCTGTATCCATAAAAGGTTATGTTTCTAGATTTATAGATATTCCTTCGGGAATCCCCCAAGGTTCCCATGCCGGCCCTTTGCTATTTATTTTATATATAAATGATATTTATAATGTCATAAATTTTTCAAATTTATTATTATACGCCGATGATGCGAAACTTTTTAAAATAATCTCAAATTTAGAGGATTACATTCAACTACAATCCGATTTAGAACAATTAACTCAGTACTGCTTATCCAATCAACTATACTTAAACCTAGATAAGTGTTCCATTATGTCTTATACTCGTAAACTTAACCCCTTCATTTTTGATTACAAAATCAATGGTGAATCTCTCTGTAGGGTTACAACTATACGTGATTTAGGTATAATTATGGACTCCAAATTATCATTTAATCTGCACATCGATCACATTGCTAAATTAGCATTCCGTCAACTTGGATTCATACTAAGAATATCGAAACCATTCAAACGACCCCAAACATTAAAACTATTATACTTTAGCTTTGTTCGATCACTATTAGATTTTGCTTGCATTGTTTGGAGCCCATACTACGCTTGTCATATTGCCCGTATCGAGAGAATACAAAAGAAATTTATTAAATCTTTAGATTTTCTTGGGAATCACGAATATATTTCTTATGAAATTTCACTCTGTAGGCATTCACTAACAACGCTTGTAAATCGCAGGAAAATGTTTGACCAAGTTTACCTTTTTAAAATATTAAATAATTACATTGATGCTCCTCACATTTTAGAAAATATAGGTTTAAGAGTACCTAGACCTGGTTCTCGTTCAAAAAATACATTTTCTATACCACTATATAGATCAGTTTTTACTAGTAATAGCTTCCTTGCACGTAGTATTAAAACTTACAATGAAGAATTTGAAGATATAGATTTATTTAGCAACAGTTTAGCTATTTATAAGACAAAGTTGCGCAATCTTTTAAGAAATAAATAACTATATTTACTTTTTTTTTTGGTACCTAGTTAAAGTATTTAATATGAATTTAGTATTATGCCGTATTTTTGTAGCTTTAAAAATCTATGGAACTGTTAGTCTTTAAGTATTTCCATATTTTTAGTTTAAGAAAGATGTAAACGACTGTTTGTTTCCTAAATAAAATAAAATAAAAAATAAAAAAAAATAAAAATAAACATAAGGAAACAAAATTTATTCAAAAGCTTACTCTAGTAACATAAGTATATGACTTGGAGTCCAGCTCCGAGTCATACGTTGTCAGTCCTAAACTGTCTTGTTCAGAAGACGCATTGAAATATTGTGACCTCTGTGAATATCAAAGGCCTTAAAATACTTTTGTGGACTTTAGGGATTTTTGGATTTTCATTTTTATTAAGTTCAAATACCACGGTCTATCATATTACTGTATTAGTTAAAAGAAAGTTACTAATTGAATCGTATACCAGGTCTCTACGGGCTGCCGGAGCGCAATGGAAAACTCAAAGACCTGGTACACTTCGACGCGACGTTCTTCGGGGTGCACGCGAAGCAGGCGCACCTCATGGACCCGCAGCTGCGGCTGCTGCTGGAGCTCACGCACGAGGCCATCGTGGACGCCGGCCTCAACCCGGCCGAGCTGCGCGGCTCGCGCACCGGCGTCTACGTCGGCGTCTCCAACTCCGAGACCGAGGAGCTGTGGACCGCCGACCCCGACAAGATCAACGGCTACGCGCTCACCGGCTGCTGCCGCGCCATGTTCCCCAACCGCATCTCCTACACGTTTGACCTGAAGGGCCCCTCGTATGCAGTGGACACGGCCTGCTCTAGTAGCATGTTCGCGCTGGCGCAGGCCGTGCAGGCCATCCGCGCGGGCCACTGCGACGCCGCCGTGGTGGCCGGCACCAACCTGTGCCTGAAGCCGGCCAACTCGCTCAACTTCCATCGTCTGAGCATGCTGTCGCCGGAGGGCCGCTGCGCTGCCTTCGACGCTAGCGGGCGCGGCTACGTGCGCTCGGAGGCGGCGGTGGCCGTGCTGGTGCAGCGGCGCGGGGCCGCCCGGCGCGTGTACGCCAGCGTGCGCGGCGCTCGCATGAACACCGACGGCAACAAGGTGCAGGGCATCACCTTCCCGGCCGGTGAGATGCAAAAGCAGCTCGCCCGGGAGACTTTCGAGGAGGCGGGCATCCGGCCTCAGGACGTGGCCTACGTGGAAGCGCACGGCACCGGCACCAAGGTAAGGCGGCTAGCGCCTCCGCAACCGCCCCCCACCCCCTCCCAATGCGTTCGGACGGTGTACTAATAGGTGGCGCGATTGTTCCAGGTTGGCGATCCGCAGGAGGTGAATGCGATCGCTGACTTCTTTTGTGAGAACAGGAAGGATCCGCTACTGCTGGGGTCGGTGAAGTCCAATATGGGCCACTCGGAGCCGGCGTCGGGCCTGTGCTCCATCGCCAAGGTCATCGTGGCCATGGAGCGCGGCGTCATCCCTCAGAACCTGCACTACAAGGAGCCCAACCCGGACATACCGGCGCTGAGCGACGGCAGGATCAAGGTGATGTCTTCACTCATACTAATAAGTTAATGAATGTCAAAGTCTGCTGCCGGTTCCAGAGGCAGGCTATTAAGCAGAATGAGATAAAAAACGCAGCGGCACATTAGTCCATGCCTTTATTGCCGTTTGGTTTATTGAGCATTTTAAATTCATTTTACACAGGATTCCTTCGACAAAACCTTTATTATTTATTATTATTAGCCTCGCCTGTATCTATATTACGACATCTATAAACTCGATTATGTACCACTTCGAAACTTCGGATTCATTAAACATTACTGCAACAATTAAAATAATATATGAGCCGTCGGGGGCACACCTCGCAGACGTGAAATTTGGTAATTATTTTGAAAAGTAAAATAGAAAATAAAAAATTACAACAGGAAATTAATATGGCATAATTATAAAAATTTAAGATTTTATTCTGATTTTATCGATTCCGAGAATTGACAACTGTTTATGCAATAAATATAATTTATTTATTTATTAAATACGAAAAACAAATACTACCATACATATAAACTGTATATTACATAATATACCTTCATACAGCGTGGCCACGTTAGATCCATTATCTTAAGGAATAATTAAACTAAATTAAACTTGTTATGTTAATGTAGATACATAATAGTGTTACTATAGTCGTGGATGTATTAACATAAGACTCAACCCGCGACAGGTGGTGGACCGCAACACGCCGTGGTCCGGCGGTCTGGTGGCGGTCAACTCGTTCGGGTTCGGCGGCGCCAACGCCCACGTGATCCTGGAGAGCGAGCGGGGCGGTGCGGGCGCGGCGGGGGCGGGCGCGGGGGGTCTGCCGCGGCTGGTGGTGTCGTCGGGGCGCACGGAGCCGGCGGCGCGCGAGCTGCTGGCGCTGGCCGCCGCCCACCCGCGCGACGCCGGCCTGCACGCGCTGCTGGACGCCGTGCACGCGCGCAACGTGCCCGGCCACGCGCACCGCGGATACCGCCTGCTGCCGCCCGACGAACAACACAACGACAACGCACAGGAGGAAGTTTTTGTGAGCACGCGCCTGTAGTTGTTTGTCGTTTTTTTCGTGTTTTATGTCGACCTATAAATTAATGGTGTATATACTCTTCTCTAGGAGGTGGACAACGGCGAGCCGCGGCCCATTTGGTTCGTGTTTTCGGGCATGGGCTCCCAGTGGCCGGGCATGGGCCGGAGCCTGATGAAGCTGCCTCTGTTCGCGAATAGCATCCGCCGCTCCGCCGCCGCGCTCCAGCCCCACGGAGTCGACCTGATCCAGGTCCTGACGGAAGCCCCGGACTCCGCCTTCGAGGACATCATCAACTCTTTCGTCTCCATCGCCGCCGTGCAGGTCGCACTCATAGACGTCCTGCGGGCCGTGGGCATTCGGCCCGAGGGAATCGTCGGGCACTCGGTCGGTGAAATAGGTGAGATGCGCCAGTGCAGATACAGATCTCACGCCGGCTCCATACGCTTGGCAAATATATTAAGCGATGGCAGGGCGCGCTACCGTACCGTAACCGTAACGACTGTCAAAGATCCACGAACGACAGCCGGGACCTGCTAACATGCTTTTCCAGGCACGGAGGAGTCCTGGTCTGTCTCCATCTATCTCTATGGATGGATGCTACCAAACAATGTTCCTCTGTAATTTATTAGCTTAGTCAGAATCAATGACTCTTACCAAGTTCTAGCCTAAGGTCGTTGAACCGTCTGTTTAGAGGTGTATATTATTATAGTAAGTACTACGATGAATTTTGATTTAAATTGTGAACGTGAACAGGCTGCGCGTACGCGGACGAGACGCTGACGGCGGAGCAGGCCGTGCTGACGGCGTACTGGCGCGGCCGCAGCATCGTCGACGCCAAGCTCGCGCCCGGCGCCATGGCGGCCGTGGGGCTCACGTGGGAGCAGGCCGTGCAGCGCTGCCCGCCCGACATCGTCCCCGCCTGCCACAACTCCACGGACAACGTCACGGTACCTTCATTTGATTTGATGACATTAGTGTAGGATTCGCTCTTGGGACTGCACGAGGGCCGGCTGCGACAAAGTAGTATGTTCGCGCGCGCCTAGCTAAGCGCCGTCGGCCAAACCGGTTCCCCGAAGAAATGGGTGTGCGACGATATCTCGATAATTCCACACTCGCGCTCCGTAAATTGTACGAATCACATCAAAATTTTGTAAAAGGCTGTCTCAATAAATTAATATAAAGGGTCCAAGGAGTTTCATTCCCAACATTGGTGCCGTGACCAGGATTATTAAATATTTATGGAGAAGGAGACAGCAAGAAATAATTAAGAAGTATACGTATATATGGAAGAATAATTGTAGATATTTAAAACGAGCGTCGAACACGTAATAACGGTGAGCCCGTTCCTTAATCCTAATTACCTTTGTAGATTCAAAATCCTGGGTTGCTTTGCTTTTTGCTGGAATATAAAATCATTCGATTATAGTTAATTTAATTATAGCCAATTTAATATTTGTACAAATCCGTAAAGGTTTGGTAAATGAGTGTCTTATCTACCCTCTTGGCGATCAAGAAAATATTAATATAAATTTTATAACGATAAAGTTTTATATTTTAATTGTTATTTGTGTTAACTTTAATTGTGAAATATGCTTTTCTTGCAATAAGCTTGTTTCTTCCCTAAATTTCAGGTGATTAAGCTAAATCTTTTAATGATTAATTGTAAATGCCGAGTCACAATTTAATAAAGAGGATATTGGATATTGACGACTAATTGAAGTTAACAGGTAACTACATTTGTATAATATTAACTAATTTCGAATTTAGCTCTCATAATATATATTTTTTTGATTGCATAATGTCAGAAAATTTATTAATTAAAAAACGTAGTTCGATGAAGGGTAGAATAACGATGTTTAAAAATTATTTAGAGTCTATCTTAGCTGTGCCATTTGATAAATTAACAGACCAGCAGATAACAGAATTAAAAATTCGTTTAGATAAATTTAATAATTGCTCGGTTGCCTTTGATGAGCTACAAACAGAAATAGAGGGTTTGAGTGAACATCCGAGTGAACAATTTAAGGAAAGACAAGATATAGAAAATCAATTTTTTTTGTTAATGTCAAGGGCACAACTAATTCTTGACAAAATTAAAGAAAAGAAAGAACGTTTTTTGGTTAAGCAGTCATCGAGTTTAGAATGTTCTAATAATATTTCGAACGCTAACTTTAACAATATTAGACTCCCAACAATTAATCTACCTACCTTTAATGGAGACTATAATCAGTGGCTGGAGTATCGCGATACGTACGAGTCATTGATACATAATAGTGATTGTATAGATACTATAAATAAGTTTCATTACTTGAGATCATCGCTGGCGGGTAGTGCATCCTTGGTTATACAATCTTTAGAATTTTCTGCCGATAACTATTTGATAGCTTGGAAACTACTTCGCGAGCGGTATGATAATACAATATTGTTAATTACGAATCATATGCGATCATTATTTAGTATTGAATGTATTAATAAGGAATCTGATAAGGCTTTACGTTCACTAATAGATAATATTTCAAAAAATGTACGTGCCTTAAAAACTTTAGGTCAGCCAGTCGAGCATTGGGATACTATAATCATACACTTAGCAACGATGAAATTGGATCTAAATACAAACAGAAAGTGGGAAGAGTATAAAGGTTCATTCACTACAATGCCTAAGCTCGAAGAGTTTTATAATTTTTTACGTAGTCGAGCAAATATTTTAGAAACTTTTAAGCATAGTAAATCTCAACGCGTAATACATACAACCATAGTAGATGCCGATGTTCCCCATAGGTCATGTATATTGTGTAAGCAAAACCATATTTTATATGAATGTAAGCAGTTTTTGTCTATGAATTTGGAGAATAAAAATAAATTTGTATCGCAAAATAAATTATGTATAAATTGTTTGAAACCGGGACATCGTGCGGTTCATTGTAGATATAAGCCATGCAATCTATGTAAGTATAAACATAACGTATTGTTGCATAGATCGCGAAATGATTTTAAAGATAAGGTCGCGCTCGTACAGTTAAACTCTGAGCGAGACGTCGTGCGCGCGGGTGCATCCGTGCAGAATGAGTCATCGGACAGCGGCGAGGCGCGCTCGCCTGCCGCGGCCGCCCGCTCTGCCTCGGAACAAGTCTCCCTGCCGATGAGCGTTCCCGTGAATGATTACAATTATGTTTTATTATCAACTGCGCTTATTAGAATTTGCAACATGAAAACTAATGAATCGTTGATAGTACGCGTTCTATTAGATTCGGGTAGTCAAGTGAGTTTAATCACGGACGCAGCTGCTAAGAGAATAGGATTGCAAAGTATTTCGAATAATGAGATGACTGTATCGGGTATAGGAGGTATAAAAATAAATATTGTAGATAAATGTAGATTCATGATACAGTCATTAAACAGTAAATTTTGTAAGGAAGTGAGCGCGTTGGTAGTTCCGTGTCTTACTAGTGCTATTCCTAATGTAACAATAGACAAACGTTCATTGAATATACCCAGTAGTATTGTATTAGCGGATCCTAACTTTTACCATCCGTCTTCTATTGACGTAATTATAGGCGCGGATTGGTTTTGGGAGATAATTAGTAGTAAAAGGATTTCGTTAGGTAAAAATATGCCAGTATTACTTCAATCAAGTTTTGGTTGGTTAGTTTCCGGCCCGATAAATGTAAAGCAGAGTAATAGTATGAATAAGTTACAATGTAATGTATCGATTTCTCAGCAAATAGAACGTTTTTGGCGTATAGAGGAATTACCAGGGGATAATTATAAATGCAAGGTATCGGATGAAGATATTTTTTGTGAAAATCACTTTAAGAAAAATACGTATAGACTGGATAGCGGGAGATTTTGTGTAAAAATGCCTTTTCATACATCTCCAAGTTGCTTAGGAGAATCTTACCAGACGGCTATGTCGCGTTTTCTTAATTTAGAAAAAAGATTTTGTAAATTGCCTTCTTTAAAACGACAATACGTAGAATTTATTAAGGAATATCAAAGTTTAGGTCATTTATCTGAGGTGGCGAGGCCTGCATTTGCATATTATTTACCGCATCATGCTGTTTTACGCGAAAAAAGTGATACTACGAAGCTCAGAGTGGTGTTTGACGCTTCTGCGAAAACTAGTAACGGCTTATCACTAAATGATATCCAAATGACAGGCCCTGTAGTGCAGGATGATCTGATAAGTATTTTGTTACGATTTAGACAGTACACTTTTGTCGTTACAGCCGATATAGAAAAAATGTATCGCCAAATAATGGTCGACGAGAGTCAGCGCCACCTGCAGATGATTCTATGGCGGGAAAATGAAAACGAAAATATTAGATTTTTACAATTAAATACCGTTACATATGGCACAGCTTCCGCGCCCTATCTCAGTACAAGGTGTCTTCTTGAGTTATCTCAGGAATGCGCTGACTCAGAAATAGCGAATGTAATCGCTCACGACTTTTATATGGACGATCTGATAACAGGGTCAGAATCTGAGACGCATTTGAAACAAATTTGTAAATCAGTTTCAGATAAATTAGTCTCAGGTGGATTTTCTTTACGTAAATATCGTTCAAATTCGTCTGAGATTCTTAGTAACGCGTTCGTCGGTGAAAAAGTAATTACTGATCGTTCTGGTATTACAAGTACATTAGGGTTAACATGGGACCCTAAAGAAGATTATTTAAAGTTTGAAATAAATTTAGAAAAATTTAAATTAATTACTAAAAGAAAAATTCTATCTTCAATAGCAAGAATATTTGATCCCTTGAATTTATTATGTATTTTTGTAATTAAATTAAAAATTCTATTACAAAGGCTATGGTCATATAAGTTAGATTGGGATGATGAAGTTCCTGAGGATATTCAGAAGGAGTGGTTTAAATTTATAAACAATATTAACACTCAAAAAATATACGTACCTAGACATGTATTGTGTAAACATTATGTAAATGTCGAATTACATGTTTTTTCAGACGCCAGCCAATCAGCGTATGGAGCATGTGTATACTTGCGATCCCTGGATCATCATGGGTCCGTCCAAGTGCGATTACTATGTGCTAAATCAAGAGTATGTCCAAAGGGTAAAACACACACTATACCGCGTCTAGAACTTTGCGCGTTTCTTTTGTCGGCGGAACTTGCTGATAAGGTAATAAAGGCGATGAGATGTAAAATATCACGCTATATTCACTGGACGGATTCCATGGTGGTCTTGGGGTGGTTGAATGCTACGTCAAGTAAAAGACTGGATGTATTTGTTAGTAATAGAGTAAATAAGATAAAAGATTTATGTAGTAATAGCGAATTACGCTATGTTCCGACCGCTAACAACCCTGCAGATCTTATTTCAAGGGGTGTAGATTCGTTCACAGAAAGAGTGCAGAGTTTATGGTGGTCGGGACCTAGCTTTCTTTTAAAAATTGAAGTCGATTGGCCTAAAATTCCTGTAAACATGATTAATTTAGACGAAAATTATGAATTAATTACGAATGTAGCCTGTAGTTGTACAGAAAAGGAAAGTAGTAATGAAATTATATGTTTTAAAAACTATTCTAAATTAATTCGATTGAAAAGAATAATGGCTTACATTCTAAGATTTATTCATAATTGCAGAAATGTAAATAAACTAAATTCTAATTTAAGTTTAGAAGAAATTAATAAGAGTTCGCTTGCGTTGGTAAAATTAGCTCAAAAGGAAACATTTAAAAATGAATTTAATATGCTTAAATCTAACAAGAAATTACCTAATAACTGTAAAATATTATCTCTCAATCCTTTTATAGAAAACGGGATAATAAGGGTCGGTGGCCGCATTACTCATTCTTCGTATTCTTTCGATAAAAAATATCCTATATTACTCGATGCAAAACATCACTTGTCAAAACTCATATTTGAGGAAATGCATATAAAATTGTTTCACGCCGGACCCCAACTCTTATTATCTAGCGTAAGAGAACAATATTGGGTTGTAAATGGTAGATTATTAGCGCGTCGTATTCCTAATACATGTATTATTTGCCGAAGGTTCAAGGCTCAGACTATATTTCCCAAGATGGGAGATCTGCCAAGTCAACGTCTCACTCCTAGTTTTCCTTTTGAAACGGTGGGAGTTGATGGAGCAGGTCCGTTTTATATTGCCGATCGCAAAGGGCGTGGCTGTAAGATTAGTAAATGTTATATGTGTGTTTTTGTATGTTTTACCACGAAGGCTATGCATTTAGAATGCTTAGTAGACTTAAGCAAGGAATCATTTATTTTAGTTTTAAAACGATTTATATCACGCCGAGGTAAGCCTCATAGCATATTCTGTGACAACGGAACAAATTTTGTGGGAGCTAAAAACGAATTAGTTAATTTATTAAAGGTAAATTTAGAATATTTAAAGGAATTTAGTTGTGATGAAGGCATAAAATTTTGTTTTTCACCGGCTTACTCTCCGAATTTTGGTGGTTTGTTTGAAGCAGGAGTTAAGTCGGCGAAATATCATATTAAAAGGATTTTGGGGGATAAACACTTAACTTTTGAAGAATTGTCTACTTTGTTTATACAAGTCGAAGCGATTTTAAATTCTCGGCCAATGTGTCCTATGTCCTCTGATCCTAACGACCTAATTCCCTTGACTCCCGGGCATTTCTTAATTGGAAGACCGTTGAGATCATTGCCTTCACCCCAGCTGAACGAAGTTACTAACATGAATAGACTCCACAGATATGAACAATTAGAGGCAATGAGGCAACATTTTTGGAAAAGGTGGAGTCTCGAATATATATGCGAGCTCCAGCAACGCACCAAATGGAAGAATAATACAGGCGAGCAGCTACGAGTAGGTGATATGGTAGTTGTAAAGGAAGATAACTGCCCACCACTCCACTGGAGGATAGGACGAGTCATTCAATTGTATCCTGGTGCGGACGGTATCGCACGGGTCGCTGACGTCAAGATTATCAGCGGGACTATACGTCGAGCCCTAAGCCGTCTGTGTCCCTTGCTACCGGATGAGAACGAGTTGAAGGCTGCTCCTTCAACGGTGGGAGCATGTTCGCGCGCGCCTAGCTAAGCGCCGTCGGCCAAACCGGTTCCCCGAAGAAATGGGTGTGCGACGATATCTCGATAATTCCACACTCGCGCTCCGTAAATTGTACGAATCACATCAAAATTTTGTAAAAGGCTGTCTCAATAAATTAATATAAAGGGTCCAAGGAGTATGGACACCGTGCTGGTGCTGGACCAGATTTCCCATCCTAGCCCGACACGAGCATATTTGCGTTATTAGAGGCGCATTGAGTAGCGTCTTCTTCGCAACATTCGCCCGGGGCGTAATACCGAGTATTTTAAACATTAACATACAGATGGGTGATACCCGTCAGATGTGCCACATGCATGTAACAGTCTGCTTTTATTATATTTTGAAATGGGTTCTTTAATTTTTATTGTGAAGTCATCTCTCGGTTGGTCTGTAGGTGTCCGGCCCGGTGGCTTCGATCGAGAAATTCGTAGAAAAGCTGGCGGGGGAGGGAGTGTTCGCGCGCCGCGTCAATAGCTCGGGCGTTGCGTTCCACAGCAAGTACATCGCTACCGCAGCGCCGCTGCTGCGCCGCAGTTTGGATAAGATCATCCCAGACCCCAAGCCGCGCTCCTCCAAGTGGATATCGTCCTCGCTACCAAAAGAGAAGTGGAACTCCGATATCGGTGAGTCGAGCGCTGCGGTTGTGATAATATGTGTCGAATTCAGTTTACCCCTTTGATGAGCCAACAACTATCTTTTCTCTTTACGGCAGCTCGTTTGTCGGACGCCGCGTACCACGTAAACAACCTGCTGTCGCCGGTGAGATTCGCCGAGGCGTTACGTTGCGTGCCCGAGCGCGCGCTACTGGTGGAGGTAGCGCCGCACGCGCTGCTGCAGGCCGTGCTGAAGCGCGCACTGCCCGGCGCCGCCCACGTGCCACTGGTGCGTCGCGATGCGCCCGACGCATGCGCACACCTGCTAGCCGCGCTGGGCCGCGCGTACGGCGCCGGCGCACAACCACGCGTCGCCGCGCTATACCCGCCCGTGGCCTGGCCAGTGCCGCGTGGCACACCCGGACTCGCCTCCCGCGTGCTGTGGGACCACTCTATCGAGTGGAGCGTGGCCAACTACGGCACGGCGCGCTCCGGTGAGAACGTCATCGAGTACGACCTTTCCAAGAACGACGACGCGTTCATCGCAGGCCACAACATCGACGGCCGCATCCTGTTCCCGGCGACCGGATATCTCGTGAGTCGCTTTCTTTGATTATACATGGTTCGAGATCGACCTTTTACTGATGACCAAAGTCATTTTCACGTAGTATTTTACTTCCAGACATTGGTTTGGAGAACGATGGCAAAACTGCACAATAAAAAACTCGAGGAGACCGCCATAGTACTCGAAAATGTACAGTTCAAACGCGCCACGATCGTGTCACGCGACGTCCCCGTGCGCTTCCTGATCAACGTGCTGGAGTGCACCGGCGAGTTCGAGGTGTCGGAGGGCGGCGCCGCGGCCGTGACGGGGACGGTGCGGCTGGCGACCGACCCGGCCGCCGAGCGCCTCCCCCCGCCCCCCGCGCCCGCGCCCGCCGACCCCGGCCTGCTGCCGCTCCTCACCGACGACATCTACAAGGAGCTGCGCCTGCGGGGCTACAACTACTCGGGCATCTTCCGAGGCATCCAGTCGTCGGACCCCCGCGGGACGAGCGGCAAGTTGGCCTGGAACGATAACTGGATATCATTCATGGACACGATGCTCCAATTCGGAATCATAGGCGTGGACACGCGGCAGCTATACCTGCCGACGCGGCTGCAGCGCGCCCTAATCGACCCCGCGGCACATTTGAAGGCGCTGGAGGCGGCGGGCGGCGCGCTGCCGGTGCGCATGTGCCGTGACATAGACGCCATCTCGTGCGGCGGGGTCGAGTTCCGTGGCGTCAAGACCAGTCTCGCGCCGCGGCGAGCGAACCCGCAGGCCGCGCCTAAATTGGAGAAGTACGTGTTCCTCCCATACGACAACGCCACAGTCGGTACCGAGGACACGTCGCGGTCCAAGCGCGACGCGCTCACCGTGAGCTTGCAACTAGTCCTTGAGAACGTCGGGGCCCTCCGGCTCAAAATCGCCGAGGCGGCTTTGGACCGCGCCCCCGAGGCACTGTTGGCGCCGCAAGCTCTTTCTGTGCTCGAGGGTGAGCCCCAGGTGCGAGTGGATGCGACCGTGGCTGCCGGCCCGCAGTCCGCACCCTACACCGCCGCCATGCAGACACACGGCATAAAGGTATGATTCATACAAATAAATTACCGAAAACGAAACGTCGTAACGAAAATGTTCACAAGTAAACCAAATATCGCCCCTATTGCAGGTGACTTCAAAAGATGCACGAAACGGCGCACCGGACTCCGACTGCCATCTGGTATTGGCGGCCGATGCCATCTCGCGGCACGGCGCGGCCACGCTCGGGCACCTGGCGGGGGCGCTCGCCGAGCTCGGCATGATACTGCTGGAGGAGCCGCACGGCGCCCTCGACGAGCGCGGCGTGCGCGAGGCTATCGAGCGCGCCGAGCTGGCCGTGGTGTCGCGGCAGGTGGCGGCCAACTGCGAGTACCTGCTGCTGCGCCGCCGCGCCGCCCTTCCCGCCGCGAGCGTCGTCATAGACATCGACGACGAACGCTACACCTGGGTGGAGCCGCTGCGGGACGCGCTCAAGCGCGCCGAGAGCGAGTCGCTACGCGTGTACGCCGTCTCGCGCGCGCCCGCTGGCGGCGTGCTCGGGCTGGGCACATGCCTGCGCGGCGAGGCGGGTGGCCGGGCGCTGCGCGTGTTCCACCTGCCCAACGCCAAGGAGCCCTTCTCGCCGGAAGCACCCGCCTACGCGGCGCAGGTGCGCAAAGACCTCGCCGTCAACGTGCTGCGCGCAGGCGTGTGGGGTTGCTACCGCCACCTGACGCTCACCGACACCATGGACGCGCAGCTCCAGGCGAGTGGCTTTGATCTTTAGTTCAATTAGTGCAGTCATGAATCGGTGGGTAATGTGTCATTATATGTTTAATCGATTATACATCACCTTATTGTTGTATTATTATAATTATTACCGCCGTTGCAGGTGGAGCACGCGTACGTTAACACGCTGACGCGCGGCGACCTGTCGTCGCTGCGATGGATCGAGAGTGATCTGCGCTACGCCGACGTGACGGAGTTGCCCGCGGACCGCGACATGTGCCGCGTGTACTACACTACGCTCAACTTCCGTGACGTCATGCTGGCCACGGGCCGCCTGCCGCCCGACGCGCTGCCCGGCGATCTCGCCGAACAGGTAAAACGTTATTCTAAAAATTAAGTTTAATGTTTACATCACCTATGACAGAATTTTATTTGATAACTATAATCAAAACATTCGTCATCATACAGGAGTGCATCTTGGGCTTTGAGTTCAGCGGACGGTCGTCCGCCGGGAAGCGGGTGATGGGTATGGTGGCCGCACGAGGTCTCGCCACCACTCTCCTGGCTGACCGCAGTTTCCTGTGGGAGGTGCCTGCCACATGGTGAGTTGCACTTTCAGCCAAATTGTTATATGAGACGAGTTTGGTGTGTAATTATGGCTTACGAACCGCGACGACCCCGGCAGGTCTCTGGAGGAGGCGGCCACGGTGCCGGTGGCGTACGCAACGGCGTACTACGCGCTGAGCGTGCGCGGGCGCATGCGGCGCGGCGAGTCGGTGCTGGTGCACGCGGGCTCGGGCGGCGTGGGGCAGGCCGCCATCGCCATCGCGCTGCACGCCGGCTGCACCGTGTACACCACGGTCGGCACGCCGGACAAGCGCGCCTTCCTGCGCGAGCGCTTCCCCGCGCTACCCGCGGAGAACGTCGGCAACTCGCGCGACACCTCCTTCGAGCAGCTGGTGATGCGCCGCACGGGGGGCCGGGGCGTCGACCTGGTGCTCAACTCGCTTGCCGGCGCGCAGCTGCTGGCCTCCGTGCGCTGCCTCGCACACGGCGGACGCTTCCTCGAGATCGGCAAGTTGGATCTGTCCAACGACACCGCACTAGTGAGTCGCCTTTACGAATCGAGCGCGAGATTTTACCGTCTTTCATTTCAGTTTTGGCATTCATGATCCGTTTTATTTGCGCAGGGTATGGCCATATTCTTAAAGAACACTACCTTCCACGGCATCCTATTGGACGCGTTGTTTAACGTGGGCGAGGACAGCCCGGACAAGCGCGATGTGGTGCGCTGCGTGAGCGAGGGCATCGCCAACGGGGCGGTACGCCCGCTGCCGGCCACCGTGTACGGCGACCAGCAGCTCGAGCAGGCCTTCCGGTAAGTGTCTCCGTCGAACGCCCCTGCAGCGCTAATCACGTCGGGTAAACGCTCACTACATTCGGTCTGGTCGCAGGTTCATGGCGACGGGTAAGCACATCGGCAAGGTGGTGCTGCACGTCCGGGAGGAGGAGCCGGCGGGTGCGCGCGCGGCGGTCGCGCCCAAGCTCGTGTCGGCCGTGCCGCGCACCTACATGCACCCGGGGAAGAGCTACCTGCTCGTAGGTCGGTGTCGTATACCTATGTCTACTACATATCACTATACTAATATTACATTATCAACAGTCGATATAACGATGAATTAATTAACACAAAAAACTAAAACTGTACTATAAACTCTATACATAGTACAATGTTATTACCTTGTTGCTCTCGCTTTTTTTTTTGTTTTGACCACTATGTTTGGTGGTTGCAGGTGGTCTGGGCGGGTTCGGCATGGAGCTGGCGCAGTGGCTGGTGGTGCGCGGCGCGCGTGCGCTCGTGTTCAACTCCCGCAGCGGCGTCCGCACCGGCTACCAGTCGTGGTGCATCCGCAGGTACGTCTCGCCGTGAACATCCAGCGCGTCACGTTTTTTACAATAATATTTCATTTACCCGTGACGGTGTGTGACGTGTGTGGTGGTGTGCAGGTGGCGCGAGAAGGGAGTGCGCGTAGTGGTGTCGACGGCGGACAGTACGACCGCAGCGGGCGCGCGCGCTCTGCTGCGGGAGACTGCGGCGCTGGGCCCGGTGGGCGGCGTCTTCAACCTGGCCGCCGTTCTAAGGGACGCCTTTCTCGAGAACTTAACCCCCGACGACTTCCGAGCCGTAGGCAGACCCAAGATTGACGGTAAATATTATTTTTAACGCGAATTGCCGGGATCACATTTTATATATGGATACATATAATTTGTATTCGATTCAATGATTGCGCTCGACGCGTCGAATCGTTATAATAATATGAAACTATTAACATTCGCAGGAACTAAGGCTCTGGACGCCGCGACTCGAGAACTGGCACCCGAGCTCGACTACTTCGTGGTGTTCTCGTCGGTTTCGTGCGGCCGCGGCAACCCCGGCCAAAGCAACTACGGGCTGGCCAATTCCGTTATGGAGCGCGTGGTGGAGCAGCGCCAGGCCGACGGGCTGCCCGGACTCGCCGTGCAGTGGGGTGCCATCGGTGAGTGCCGCACACTTCTCGCTAATATCATACGGTTCGATAGGCCCAATTGCGCGGCATGGAATTTACCTACAAACTGGATACAAAAAAAAAATGGCCGTCATAGGGACTGATGACAGAAGTAAACTTAGAATCTTATAGAACGATGTACACCGGCAATGACTTCTTTAGGCGAAGAGTCAATACATATAATAATGAGATTGGTAAAATATATTTAGTAATAGCTTAACTGTCTTTAGGCAAGAACTACAGAAAAATGTCATTAATGAATAATCCTTTTTTTTTATAATAATGTATGTATACATTTTTATAATTTTAAGTCATAAGTACTAATAATTTAAACATTATTGATGTATGATATGTTCTTTGTATTCTTTAAATTGTGACTGTTTGTTTCCTGAATAATAAAAAAAAATGCGATTCTATACATTAGCATGTCTGTGACGCGAATCTATAAGATTTTCGCACACAGCTCAAGAAGCTTTCATAAAAAAAAATTAACAGCTTGTCATTTTTATTAATCAATTATTATGTTTTACTTGACTTCAATTAATATTATGAAACTTATTTTAAAATTTTGAAGTTATAACCCAAGGGTCAAGGGTTTGTTGAAAAACATTGATATACATACACAATGGAGTTTGGCCGGAGTATAGTAGTTTGCTAAACGCGAACTTCGATCGACAGGCGAGGTGGGGCTGATCATGGACACGATGGGCGGCGACGAGGCTGTGGTGGGCGGGACCGTGCCGCAGCGCATCGCCTCTTGCATGGAGGCACTGGGCGCGCTGTTGGCCCGGCCACACGCCGTCACCGCCTCCATGGTGCTGGCCGACAAGCGCCGCGCCGCAGCCGCGCCGCAGCAGGACCTCGTACACGCCGTCGCTAATATACTTGGTGAGCGCACGCCACACGCCAACATAATATGGACAACGAGATCCGTCAATCTGTGTGCTTTGACCGTATCTCTATTATATGCAAAAGAAAAATATACTCATATTTGTATACGGTTCTTTCAGGCATCAAAGATCCCTCCAAAGTATCCGACACCGCCAACCTGGCCGAGCTCGGTATGGACTCTCTGATGGGGGCCGAAATCAAACAGACCCTGGAACGTGGTTACGACGTGGTCCTGGGAGTACAAGAGATTCGAGGCTTGACGTTCGCAAAGCTACGGTCGCTGGCGGGCGGTGAGGGGGACGGGGATGCGGGCGCGGCCGCCGCGGCCGACGAGCCCGCCACCTCCAACGATTCCGCCTCTTCGGACCTGGTGCAGTTCGCCGTGCTCGGCGAGCTCGTGCCTAAGCAGGTGGTGGTGAAGCTGCCCAGCGCGGCGCCAGCGGACAGCGACGCGAGCCCGGTGTTCATGGTGCACCCCATCGAGGGCGTGGTGGACCTGCTGCGCGGCGTGGCGGCGAGCGTGCGCGCGCCCGTGATGGGGCTGCAGTGCGCGGCGTCGGCGCCGCTCGGGGACATGGCCGCGCTGGCGCGCTTCTACGTGTCGCACGTGCGCGCGCTGCAGCCGCGCCCGCCCTACACGCTGCTCGGCTACTCCTACGGCGCCGCCGTCGCCTTCGAGATGGCGCTGCAGCTCGAACAGGTACATATAAATGAACAGGATAGGGTTTTGCTATATATCATGCATTACACACACACACACACTTTTTATGTTTTTATGTTTTAGTAGATCGTTATTAGTTTGTCATTTGTTTGGTCACAGGCCGGCTTCGAGACTCGCCTGGTGCTCCTGGACGGCTCGCATTCGTTCGTGGCGGCGCACACGATGCGTTCCACGAAGAAGCGCACCACGCGCAACGCGACCACCGACGAGACCGACGCGCTCACGTACTTCGCTCAACTCTTCAAAGAAGTCGATGCGGCCAAGGTATAAAAATAATAATTTAGTGGGTATGGACTCGGCCTCTTGTGCGAGAGGGCCCGTCTTCGATCCCGTGTGTCTTGAAATGGGGGCTTATGAAGTTCTAACTGCACCCTAACACGAGACGATCGGTCGCTCATTGGTGAAGGAAAACATAAGAGGAAACCTGAGAATGCCTGATGAGATTGAAAATTCTTTGAAGGTATATGAAGTTCTCCAACCCGCATTAGGCTGGCGCATCGGTGAACTATGGCCCATTGAAACAACATTATATATGAGTTGCTACTGTACATGTTTTTAATGTGAATTTGTCGGCAGCTGGCGACGGAGCTGGAGCGGCTCGGCAGCTGGGAGGAGCGCGTGGACCGCACCATCGAGCTGGTGGGCAGCGCCACGCCGCACTCACCCGACGCCATGAAGGCCGCCGCCGCGTCCTTCTACCGCAAGCTGGTGATCGCACACGAGTACCGGCCCGAGGCGCGCCTTAAGTCCCCCGTGACGCTGTTCTCGGCCTGCGACAACTACGTGGCGCTCTCGGAGGACTACGGGCTGGGCGAGGTGTGCTGCGGGCCGCTGGTGACGCGCCGCCTGCCCGGCAACCACCGCACCATCCTGGCGGGCGACAGCGCGCGCACCATCGCGGCGCACCTGACGCAGCTGCTGGGCCACTGACGGGGGCGACGCGCCCGCCGGCCGCGGCGCCGCAGGCGGTAGCCGCCTCGCCGCCGCGCCGCACGGACACAGACGTTCGCTGTCGCTTTCGTGTTTAATGTGATATAGCGAGTGCACCGTTCGATTTTCGAGGAGCTCACTGTGAGGACTTCTAGTGGAGTTGCCATACGACAGTAGCCGGATCGATGAAGTAGCTTAAGGAATATTATTAGTATATAATATTATGTATGTATCGTTAGAAGAGGGTACATTGCGTTATGTACGGGGCGGGTCGGCGGACGTGTATGGACCGCATGTGACTATATTTCGAATATTTAATATTTATTAAGGTGAAAGGCCTCTCTATTTAATTCCTCGGGAAGTTGTTTAGTAAATTGTATGTAATACGCGTAAGTTATTGTAACGAGCTCGGCTCATCGTCGTTTGTGATATAATACATAGTGACTAGTGTTTGCATTTTTCTTGGAAAAGTTAAGCCTATGAATATATTATGTAAAGTAAATTTGTTTTTGCAGAG
Source organism: Lycaena phlaeas (assembly GCA_905333005.2). Classification (NCBI taxonomy): domain Eukaryota; kingdom Metazoa; phylum Arthropoda; class Insecta; order Lepidoptera; family Lycaenidae; genus Lycaena; species Lycaena phlaeas. The sequence goes on along the minus strand of HG995178.1, from coordinate 15,705,867 downwards.
CACACAAGCTCTATAGCTTTGTTGTTTACAAGACGAGTGTCTTTCATGTAAGATTGCAATAATGTTAGAATATTAAAACTAAAAACCTACTAAATAGTAGATGTATTTACACAAAACATTCCAATATCAATTTTATATTACAGTGAATCATTATAATTATGTATAGGTAGTTATAACCCTTTCTGCGATTGATAATTCGGTGTTAAAATGTATTTTCAGTCAGTTACAACGTTCATGACATGCGTAAGGCATGTTTTTTTAACTTTCACTATTGATACATGTTATAAATGTTTAGCTTTTTAAATGTTTGTATTTTTGTGATTGTTGTGATAATTTATTTTTCTCATAATAATAATAATATAACCACATGACATCACACATTTAGTTTAATTGATTACGAACCTAGTGTTTATATTTTAAAGATAAGCGGTTGACGGTTTTTCATATTTAAACACGAATTCTCACACGTTGATACTTTATGTGTAGCCAATAGGGTGTATGAGTGTGAACAGGAGGGAGGAGGTGCGAACAGGCAAGGTGACACTAAGAATAGATAGGACACAAAACCAAAAATAATATTTGTGATTATTTTGATAAAAAAATAAATACAAGTTGATGGAATGTCGTTTTTAATTTTCTCAATCCTAAGTACTGTGCTGACGCCAGATTCAGCACGCGTGACCATATAGTCAAAAAAGTCAAAATTAAAAAAAAAATATTCAAAATAGTACTATCCAAGTATCTTTTTGAACGTCAATTGAGTCTACCACCGGTTCCAAAGCAAGTCCACTGAGAAGAACCGGCGAAACAAACTCAGTGGAACTAGTCTTTTCAAATATTCTATTACAAAAAAAAAATACAAACAATACATACTACTATAGTTGTATAGTATATTATATAAGTGTCGCTTAACTTCAAACTCGGATAAATCCAATTCTAAGATTTTTTGAGATTTTGGTATCAAAAGACAGAGTAAAAAAAATACTTTCAAACAGTTTTATCAAAAGTGTATAAATCCTCGTGGTTATTGAGCAATAAACCGTTAAACTCATAATATTTTATCAAAATCAGACAGATCCATGGGCCAGGTTTTTTCAAATGTAGATACACCATGAGAGCCAATCAGTGGATTGCGTTGGTTCAACATGGCCGTCAGTTGCACTATACTATTTGTATCAAATCCAGATAAGTCCAGATCAGTTAAACCAAAACTCTATAAATTCACACTTAATTTTATCAAAGGTAGATAAATTTCATGCCATTATATCAAACGAAGGTAAATCCAATCTAAATATTTAATTGTTGAAAGAATGAAGGGTTTTAACACTGAATGTACTGAACAGGATTGTTTTGTTCATTACCGTTGCCTCAATTAAAAAAAATCTGCCTTTAAATCATCGAATTCAGATAATTATACGTTTTTCTTAATTATCTCCGAAGTGTGTAGAGTGGATTTATCCGAGTTTGAAGTTAAGCGACACTTATTAAGAAGCGACTTATTAAGAAGAATTCAGCAAGAAACTTTGTTGAGTTGCTCCTTTCAAAAAGTTGGGCGCTCGTGTGTCGCATTGCTGCTGGTGGTCGTAAATCAACGCGGCGTGCGGTCCGAGGGCTCAGTATAGTACAGAGCGGCAACTACGACAACGCACACACATACATATATATGCGCATACATAAGCATCGATGAGACCTCTAAGCGAACCTCGCAGTGCTGTCCGTACTGGTTGATACTGTGCCGCAGGGCACCGGGTTTGCTCGTGAAATGTCATTAAGTCATTTTAGTTCATCTTTCGGTCAAGACACCACGTGGCGGCCGCCAAGGCCACCGCGCTGGAATGGGTCCCCTGGGTATTGCTGGCGCCTCCTTCCGGGCTTTCACTTCGGTGAAACCACCAGGTGATCCTATTTTATTAGTGGAAGTCACACGCCACTGCTGGCGCCGGGCAACCCCCCATTCATCTTCATCCAATGGCGAGGCCAACCAGCTCGCCCCACGTCCGATGCAGCATTAAGGCCACTAGGGCTATTAGCATAGGTCCATCCGAGAAAAAAAGAATTGATTTGTAAAATTGTCCATTGTTGTCGAATGAAGACAATTCTAAATTTTTACAAATAAAATGCTCCATTATCGCATCACATCTAATGTTATTTAGAGGAGGTGTTTGTAACATGAGAAAGAAAGAAGTAAAAACCAATCATCCTCGCCTGACTTAATCATATTACATTGTTTGAATTATTTAGTATACAACTAAAAAAATACGGGATGACTGACTCAAGGGGGTCGTATATTTAGAAAGATTAAAAATTACGGATCTATAAACTGCCAAATTAACTAATTTGCTGAAGATATTCGCGCAAAACTGTCACGCTCACGGGATGAGAAAACATCGTACCTCGTCGTAGCTGCAGTCATGACACGTGTGTCTTGTGCTAAGGTCTTGTGTTAATATTTGTGTTGCTATATATACTAATGTACTCTGTGGTCTTGTGGCTCTTTGCCAGAATCTTACTGTTGAAGGGTCAAGGGCTGACGAGAGCGTGAGCGACCGCGGCGGTGGGTCGCTGTGGACGCGTCAGTCATCTATGTTGTATTATTTTTCTCTCTCACCTAATACTGTTAACATTAACAAAAAATTGACAAACTTAATTATGTACAGTGATGAATTAGGTAAAAATATGGGTTGCCACCTTAACCGTAACCTTAACCAATGTAATAATCATAATATCATAAATAATTGTATACCAGGGGCAGATTGTTCTCAGATTTTGAAGACAATCTTGTCATCAAAGTTTGAAAATGACACGGTATTGACTATTTTAATAGGCAAACCTGGAAATGTAAACAAAGAGGACTTAGCCACTTATATTTCAAGGTTAAATGCGATTAATAATATTAGAAAAATTATTTTGTTTACATTTCCTTTCTGTAATAATGTGAGTAAAGATAACAATAATACAAGACATAATCTGAATATGATGCTACATAATATGACATTTTATAATAATAAATTTCATTGTATAGATTTCAACTCGATTGTTAAAAAATATTATTCGACAAGAGGTAAATTTTACCTTAATCAACTTAATAAAAGACAGATAGCAATGTCGCTGTCCTATTATATAGATTCCGCCAACCTTTTGGCTAACTTGACGACTGCTTCTATTGAGCAGAGTAGTATTAATGACATTAATTATATACAATCACTTGATTCTAGTCATCATTATTCTAGTCATTCTTATTCTAGTCAACACCGACCATCCACTCTTTTGGTGGATTTGACTGCTCCTATAGAGCATTTAAATTAAGTGACCAGACAACAGAGACTGTTAACTCTAGCAATGTTTCTAGTGACATGCCCTTAAATAATTCTATGACTATAAATATAAATGATACTAAGAAACTTGATTGCAATTTAAAACTTATCTCTCAAAATATTCAAGGCATGTCTAGTAAAATTCATGAGTTGGAACTTCTCTTGACCTATGACAAAATTGACATTCTTTGCATTACTGAACACTGGCTTAATAGCAACCAGCTCATGTTTAATTTTTACAACCACCATATTGGTAGTTTGTTTGTCAGAAAGAGTGCGATTAGGGACTCTGGAGGATCCTTAATTATTATTAACAATTCTATTAAATATAAAGAACGCACTGATATTGTAAATCTTTCAGTTGAACAAACCATAGAGATAGCTTGTATAGAATTGGAGCCGGTTATTGTAGTTAGCGTATACAGAAATCCAAATGGATCCTATGATATTTTTGAAGAAATTATGGAAACTGTTCTTCATAAATTAAATTACACAAATAAAGGCATCATTGTTTGTGGAGACTTTAATATAGATCTTTTAGTTACATCAACATTATCAAAAAAGATTTTAACATTCTTCAAATGTTACAATTTGATTAATCTATTTCTAGAACCTACTAGAACTACAGCTAATACTAAGTCCTGTATTGATAATATATTTACAAATCTAGAATCCACAAACATGAATGTCATAAACAAATTAAGGTCTGATCATAGCGGCCTAAGGGCAGATTTTAAAATAAATTTAAACAAAACGAAAAAGAATATCGAATACATACCAATTACTAAGGCTAGATTAAAAATGTTTAATAATAATGTAAGTTCAAAAATTACAAATCTGGAATTTTGTGAAGATCCAAATATGTTATACAATAAGGTGTTTAATGTTGCTAAAGTGGAATATGATACTGTTTTTAAACCTAAAATTTTGAAAGTTAACGATTGTCTAAAGTTTAGTGATTGGGCAACAGTAGGAATTATGATTAGTAGAAATAAATTGTACAGTCTATATGATGAAAAAACAGTGAACAATAGTCCGTCATTTGTTGAGTATGTTCGTAATTATTCTAAATTGTTTAAGCGTGTATGTAATGAGGCTAAATCTAGATTCATAAAGAATAAGATTGTTAATAGTAAGAATATTGTAAAGACAACTTGGCAAGTTATAAACAGCGAGACTGGTAAAGCCAAACCACGCAATCTCGATTTTAAATTGAATATTGATGGAAATTGTATCAGTACAGATCTTGAGGTTGCCGAAGCTTTTGATAAATTTTTCACTAACATCCCAGTTTCGACTACCAAATACCTAAATTCTTCTCCCACTCTAGCTGAATCTTTGTTGAAGATGAACATGGTTGAGTCCAAGGTTGTCTTTGTATTCCATCACGTCAATGCATACTCAATTGTAAAAGCTTTTAAATCACTGACTGTTAAAAAAACCGCTGATCTGCATGGCCTTTCCGTCACAATAATCAACTCCATCATAAACTGCATAGCTCCCCATCTAGCTATGGTTTTCAATAAATGTATTGATAATGGAGTTTTTCCTGATTTAATGAAGTGCAGTAAAGTCATACCTTTATTTAAAGCTGGCAGTAAGTCTGACCCCACCAACTTTAGACCTATATCTATATTGCCAACGCTAAGTAAAATATTTGAAAAACTAATTTTAGATCAATTGCAATTTCACTTTTATTCCAATAAAGTAATGCATTTCAAGCAATTTGGATTTACCAGGGGTCGTTCAACAACCGATGCAGGTGTTGAACTAATACGATGCATATTTGATGCCTGGGAGGAGTCGCATGACGCTTTGGGTGTATTTTGCGATTTGTCCAAGGCTTTCGATTGCGTTGATCACAGTACCTTGGTCAGGAAACTTCATTATTACGGTGTGAGAGACAGTGCACTGAGCCTTTTAAAGTCTTACTTACATGGACGCGTACAGAGGGTTGATGTAAACGGAAAAGTGTCGGGTGGGTCCGCGGTTACCATGGGTGTCCCGCAGGGCTCAATTCTTGGTCCGTTTCTCTTTCTAATTTATATAAATGATCTACCGAGTCTTGTAAATAACTGTCATGATATAGTGTTGTTTGCGGATGATACTTCTTTACTTTTTAAAGTTAGACGACAACAGGATAAATATGACGACGTAAACAATGCCATTAATAAAGTTGTTGAGTGGTTTACTGCAAATAATCTTGTGCTCAATGAAAAGAAAACAAAATGTGTTAAATTTACTCTGCCCAACGTAGGACAAGTTAATACGGATATAGAGATAAAAGGAGAAAAATTGTACCTTGTGGAAACAACCTTGTTCTTAGGTATTACTTTAGATTCTAGATTGCAATGGGGCCCTCATATTGACAAGTTAGCGGATAAGCTCAGTTCTGCAGCTTACGCGGTTAAAAAGATAAGGAACCTGACGGATATTCAAACCGCCAGGTTAGTTTACTTTAGTTATTTCCATAGTCTTATGGCCTATGGCATTTTGCTGTGGGGTCATGCCGCTGATACCGAGCGCATATTTATTCTGCAAAAGCGAGCTATTCGAGCTATTTATAAATTGGGTCCCAGGGAATCTCTTAGGGATTTTTTTAAAAATATTGATATATTAACATTAACATCACAATATATCTTCACAAATTTAATGTATACCAAAAATAACCTTCATCTATTTAAACAAAAAAGTGATATTCATAATGTAAATACTAGAAATAGAAATAAGCTAGTGCCCTATAGTAGTCGACTTAACAAAGTAAATAAGTCTTTTGTGGGTCAATGTATACGCTTTTACAACAGGGTCCCTTCTAATATACAGGAATTATGCCCCAAGAAATTTAAGATTGTCATCAAACAAAAACTAAGTAAAAAAGGATATTATAAGATTAATGAATATTTCGATGACGCAAATCCTTGGGATTGAACTGCTCTTCTATCAAGCTGTATTTATTTAGAATGTATATAAATTTTGAGCCTGCAGTATGATAAATTAAACTTGTATTAAGGTGAAACGTATGACACGTCATGCTCGCTTATGCCATTGCAGTGGTGGCGTTGTGTGATGGGTCCTCCACTTCCCTCTAATATGTGGAAGAGGTTGACGCTGGCACACGCGTCCTGGCCTATGTGAAGGTGCCGCTGTGGTGGCTGGTCGTGTTATGCAGTTTCTACCTCGCTTGGTTTTTTTGTTTTCTTTTTATTAACATCCTCTTGTTTGTTTTGATATTGCGGGGTCCAAATTTATTTACTTATTTATTTTAGGCAAATGTGAATTAATTTATGTAACTAGCATGTTGTTATTATTTATATGTATATTAGTATGTTGTTATTTTGATGTATTTACAAAAATTGTAAAACTATATTTTAAAAAGAGCAATCCTACAGAGTTTCTTGCTAGATTCTTCTCTGAGGAAAACTGCTACTTTGCGAATCTAGCATTAGCTTATAAAAAAAATTGACATGTTTCAAGTGCTATGTAATTTGCCTACGAAATAAATATTATTTGATATCAATCACGTGGTTGCGATCTCACATCCTAGTCAACTCACTAAATACCAACTTGACTAGTATAGTCATTAGACGTGTCGGCGAACGACCACATTCAATAGTCCCGACCAACTTCTGTTAATTCCTGCTATATGATCAAGTTAAGCAAACGCGTACACACAACATGATGATATTAGCGTACGTTTTTGTTGCTGAAAAATTTCGTTGTTTTCCGAAGAAAGGAGACGGTCCATTTCTGTTGTAGTCTTGAACAGTATACTATAAATAAATAAAAGTACATAGATTTCATTAAAAATAAAATTAATTAGTTTATCGTTAAAAGTTAAGTGCAAAAAATTTAAAAAATTATCAATTTTTTCAAATATTAGCTATTCCACACAAAGATTATTATTATTATTATCTATTACTTAAACGTCATTATTGAAAAATGGCGTCACTCAAGGTACTTTTGTAACTTTTTGTAACTATTTCAAGTTTTGTTATGGAGTTGTTAATTCGTGAATGTATTTCTTGCATTTTTGTGGATATTTTGACGACCTGGAATTTTTATTTGGACATAGATTTATGCCATAAACGCCAAAGAAAATATTCATACGCCATTGTTATATCATATTGTAATGTTTCATATCTTGGAAATATTAAGTTATGCTTACGCTAAAATTGAAAAGAATTTACGGATATGAACAAATTAAAACTGTTTGAATATTTATTTTCCTTCATATCATTATGTGTACAAAAGTAGACCAAGGTCCCATACAATTTTGGACCGTCTCCTTTATTTTATTTTATATATTAGTTATTGCGACAAATATGGCGTAGGTGTTTACTTGTTAAAAATTACGCTTTTGACATCTACGAGTTTGATACATTTACTATCTCTTGGTCGCCTGACTATCTCCACATAATGACATAAGTACCTAAATAATTAATCTGCCTCTCTGTACGAGATCGCGATTGCGTAGACTCACATAATGTGGAAACCGTGGGAGAGTGAGTCGCGGCCGGCGGAGTTCCCACCACCCCCCAAACCCCACCGCACACACCAGACACATCAGACACGACACCACGTAGAAAGCGTTTCATTTCGTACATATTATTCAAAACACGCGTTATATAATATCGCCATAAAAGGTTTTTAATTGAATACTATGCTTTTCTACATAATGGAGTCCTAACTAATGGTGCTAGAATAATGTAATTGCGTGAGAATCGAATAGTCGGAACGAACGGCCCCTGTCTCAGAGTACAGTCTATCCATAGTATATACTATAGTCTATAGAGTATAGACACGTATAGAGTACAGTCCATACATGAACATGAGCGGGAGGTAGTTTGTATTCTCGTCACACTTCCTGTATGAATGTTAACCGTTTAGTGCTGTTGCGGTATTGACGACTAAAAACACCAATGACTTTATCGAGCACCATCGGGCGCGCCCGTGACGTCACGCGGCGACGTGCAGGCGAGCGCTGGGGGGTGTGCGGCGGGGCGGGGGCGGCGGCGGCCAGTTTTTGCCGGGTTTATTGGTTGATTGATACGGCGCGGGTAGAGCAGCGCTAGCGCGGCTATCACCGCACCATAACCTCTATCGTTAAATTATTACGCGCCAGTGACTTAGGCACGAATCACTCATGGGGAGCGTTTACATTACGTTGTAAGTATAAATAATGTAGAATATTGATGTTTCGGACATCAATATTCTACATTATTTATACTATACAAAACACGTAAGAACTTGTGTAACGGTACACGTCATATGCCTAGTTCAATAAAAACAAATAGGACAAATAATTTCCTATATGAATAAGGCCAAAACGCCGTTTGCCGTTTTGGCAACATAAAATATTTTTTAAGGTGGCAACACTATTCGGGGTCTCTAAAATGTAATTAGTATTATTTTCTGTATTGATATTTTATTTAACACAAACAGATAGGAAAGGTTGCGTGTATGTACTATGTGGTTCAAGTGTATGACGAAACCTCCTCTCTATTGAAATAAACACTTCTTTAGTCGTGTTGAGCACTTTTTTGGTAAGCGAAAGTTTGACCGAAATGATATTCTTATAATACATAATTACAATATAGAACGATAGTGATCATAGTGATGATGTGAAAAATAAAGCAACAAGTTGCCAGTAAAGTATCAACCCTTACATGACCCACTACTGGGCGCGGTTGACGGGCAGGGGCGGATCGTGAATTTGTGGGGCCCTGGGCTGAAACGACTTTGGGGCCTATCTAAGTACTCAACTTAAAGCGATTGCCAAACCCGACACGCGAAAAAACCGGAGGCAGTTGACGAGCGAGGCAAAATCTAAGCTCTCGGATAAGACGTTCGAGCTCAAAACGCAGAGCAAGCACAGATGCGAAGCTTCTCTCGAAGCAGATCCGCAAACTAATACGCCGAGACTTTCGCTGCTCAAAAACACAACGGATTACCGGAGCAATTGAGCAGAATAGAGGGTCGAAGGTTTTTGTAGAGAAGCTCGGGAGAAGCTATCTGTCGAAGATTAGGACCGCTTCTGGCGCGACCGTTTCTTCAAGGCCTGAGATCTTTTTTTTATTTTTTATTTTATTTATCCATTTTGGGAGGAACAACAGCTGACAAGTAAAAAGTATACATTTATATAGAAACTAAGAGCTACCAATAGTTACCCACTTATCGGAGATCGAAGATTTTTATGGCAAATTGTATGCGTCTCATGCTCCTCAACCCGACCCCCGGAACAACAATCCGCGTGCCACTGAACTTCTTAAAGCAGGTGGCGAATCTGATTTAAGAGAGTTGCTGAAGATTTTTAATTTTTTCCTTTAACGGGGCATTTCCCCCAAGTAGTGGCATGGAAGCAAGGTCGTTCTGTTTTTTTAAGAACGGTGACAATTCCCTTCTTAACTAAACTACAGACCGATATCACTTCTAAGCCATAGCCGAGTGGGTCTCCTCAGACGGGTATGTGAGACTCGCTGCGCCCGAAAGCTGGTAAATGGACGCAGCTCTACCCACTAAAACCCGGCGAGTGCCACCAATGCCGCCTTTTGTGAGGCGCCTCGGATCTACTAGCACAGGGCACCTCGACGGCCAGTCAGACCCCTCATTGGAACAACGCCACCCCGACAGACGGGTTGCTCCGCACCACAGAACAAACCCTCCCACCGTCAGGACAGTACAATGAGGCGAGGTTCCCATCCTTGCCCCTTGCCCGCTGCTCTTTTGCCCCCTCTTCTTATAAGAGGGATACAAAGAGCCCCCTTGGCTCAATTAGCTTCTCTCAAGGTGTTGGGGTCACCCTGGGCTACTGAGCCCCACCGCCACGACAAGGCTTGAACCATAGTGGGGATACTTGATCCTTACGTAACCACTATGTACTTATGAAATTATAATATGTAAAATAGACAAATAATCATAGGTGCATATTATGTCTATATCTATAATCAGCCGCACTGCTCGACATCAAACACACATACAAAATATTCATCTATTGCTAGGAGAACTAAATCGAATCGTTCTGTAAACAAATAACACAACAACACAGATCGACCTCCTCGTGCTCCTGCCGTCTGCGATACACCATGAACTATTTTTATCCATCCTTCGCGTTGTCGTAAAAAATAAAATCGAGATTCGTTTAATAGGATCTCTTGGAGCGTTAAAAGTATGTGGATGTCCACAGTCCTGTGGGTGTCGGGTGTCTAGGCGGCGCGGCGGCGTCGGTGTCGGGTGGTGTCAGGTTGTGTCGGACGGTGTTGTCGCCGCTCCGCGGACCGCGCGGCTGCGAGCGCGCGCAGTCGCGCCCCGACCGCCGGATGAGCGTCCGCGCTGTTCAGCTGAACGCCGTGCCGTGCGCACGCGCCGCCGCTGCTCGTCGCGCGATCCCGCTTTTCGCGGTTAGCACTTCGATCTAGTACCAGTGATTTTGCGAAGCGAATATTTGTTGTTATTAAACTATTAGTGTTCGATACTATGGTGATACACGCAGGAAGATATCACACCAATTGTATAGCTAATTAAATTTAGAGTCGTATAGAGTCATTAAAGTGAAGGAGTTTAGCTGTGACACGATGTGGACGAGGGCGAGTGAAATTCCTCTCATTGTATTACAAGTAGTGCAGGCCGCGAGCCGCGGGCCGCAGACCAATTAATATTTATAAAGTGGTGAGTCTCCAGTCCCCATACTCTCCTCGTTTTTGACTGTCTACTACTAGAGCCGGCCGGTGGCGAATATCACCGGAGAATATATCATGTAATAGGTACTTACCGGTGTTTCGTTCGTTGATAAGCACATTGCTCCTAGTGTACGCGTGCAATGCATATATTCACCAAATGTCTCGCAGGCATCACGAGCGAACTGTTGAGGTAGTACTAGTATTCCGCTCTCGAGCCTCGACTTGTCAAAAAATCAGGTTCCTTGAATATAAAGATCATAAAAAATATTGTACCGTAACATATTTTGTTTATAATCTTAAGTAACACAGCGCGCGCTTTCGCAATAAATATAAGCGAGCAATTCACTGTCGCTTAACTATTATTTATAAGAAACTAATATACTGACTCAGATAAGATTATGACTCTGATTAGAATGTTTATTCGATACCAAGCTATGGACAGGCCAACTGCTTAGGCTGCATTAAGTGCTCATTGATGATTCGTGAGGGCCGTCCTCCGGAAGAGATTCAACGCGGACTCTTCCGAAGCGTGTGTTGGTCCGTAGGCCGTAGAGCACTGAGCAGTAAGCAGTAAGCGGTCGATCGGCCAAATGCTCTGTAATCTCCGTATTCGGTGCTCGGTCGGAACGTCCGTGTAGCACTAAATCCAGCCTTACACGTATATTATTTCATTAAAAAAAAAAAATCATCTAGACTCTAGAGTAACACACTGCGGACTTTCTTAATTAATATGAGTGTTCAAATCACTGTCGTCTACATATCACTTTCATCCAAAAAACTAAGATACGACTACAGCCGACTTTTCATTCGTTGCTAACCAACTGACAGGCCTTTATAAATATATATAATCAGTTTACATAATATACATAATAATATGGCGTGTGCTTTTGGATCTTACAAACTTTTTTAAGAATAGTTTATTTCAATCAAAACATCAGTATACAATTCTGATCCTTGAACTTTTCGTTTACCTACATGGATTAAATTAAATAGCGCCTCCTATAAATCCTATATTGTATAATATGACATAATTTAATATATAATATATAGGGAGTTGGCATGTTATATTGTGCGTTGATTTTGAAAACGAGGTACTGCGAGGTGTATAGAGAATGCGGTGTGCGGGCCCAAACGCGGCCGCTACCAAATGCGGCGAGGTTTCCGCGAACCGCCGCGCCGCGCCGCTCTCACCGCGGCACCGCGCCACCGTGCCATGCAGCATGGCGCTCCACGACTGCAGCGGGGACCTGCAGTGCCCTCATAATATGTTGTTAGTATATAAGATGTATTATACCAGCACCCGAGCCATACACGCGCCTCACATCCTCGCGCAGCGAGCTCCTCCGCCGTGGTCGTGTTGTTTAGGGAGGGACGACTGTTATCAGTTATTTTAGTATCTAGAGCATCTATAGAGATGTCCAGACTATGTAACTGCGGTTGTTTGGTTAATGCGTTACAATATTATACTGGCTTTTCAGCTTTATTTGATTTTCTAATGATTTTTTTTTTAAATATGCGATCGTAATCTCTGATAACATTTAAGTGTATCCTCACGGAGGCTGGTGGTCTGAAAGACATATGTGTATGTATATATCTTGTAGGTGATAAGTCGTATCGGTAGGTTAAGGTGGGCCATTTGCTCTGCTACTATTTTGATTGAGTCTAAAGACCAATAGGCATAATAGTCTAGACTCTAGCTAGCCCTTTCGTCAAAAATCAGTTTTGAATTTCGGAGGCACCGCATCCATATTATGTTGGTGGCGCGAGGCCTCAGGCCGAAGACGCCGTAGAGATAGAGCCGTTGTGGATTTCCGGACATCGAGGTGCTGTGGGTGAAACATCATCATCCTCAGCCTCTATCCGTCCACTGCTGAACATAGGCCTCCCTCAATGAACGCCAAGACGATCGATCCCTTGCGACTCGCGTCCAACACGGTCGACCAACACTTCCTCTATCAAAACGCGGTCTCCACTCTCGCGATGTCAGGCGGTAGAAATCTTCTATATTATGTTTGTTCGAGCAATTCCTTCATACATAGAGCACTTCCTGTGATAACTATTTTTAAAATACTATGGTGGCTTTTACACCACGTCAATCTGGTCCCGTGCTAAGTTATCGAAGAACTTGTGTTACGAGTATCAGACAACGGAAATTTATTTAATACTTTTATATATTTTATATAAATAGTAAAGCGCAATAGTTGTGAGTAGTTGTGGTGGTTGGAGGACCGGCAGCCGACGCCCGGGCTCCGGCCGCCGGTCTCTCTGCGGTAGTCGATGGTTGATATAGTGAGGTCACTAGACCTGACTCCAGCAGTCTTCTATAGTCAAGGAATACGATAATTGTTTTTTTTTAAATTTAAAAGTACCAACACTTGAAGCTATGTCTTACTGCTGGGCACGGGTTTCTTTCTCGGATGGTGAGGCGAGTGTCGGCTCAAAGTTCACCGATGCACTGGCCCAATGCGAATTGGTGAATTATACACATCTTCAAAGATTTTTAATTCATTACGCATGCAGGACTCCTTGTGATGTTTTTCTTCGCTGGTGAGCGAGTAGTGGTCTCGTGTCATATAGAAATTTACGCTAAAATCAAAATGGCCGCTGTAAAATGTAGATATTTGTTTTGCTATGTCGTGTGATGGAACGTCATTCTCTGTCGTAACACGGTTCTCATCAGAACCAACAATCGTGTTATAACTCATCCAGCAGGCGGCAGGAAATCACTCGCATGAGATACACTTTCTATTAGAAAACACAATATTTATAAATTATAATGAGCGGCGATTAGCGACACCTCGCCCCTCGCCCCGCGCCCCGCGCTCCTCGCCGGTCACAGGCCATCGTAATTGGCTCATCGAAGTGTCTCGTTGTTGTTATCAATCCTACTTCTACTATGATAACATGATTCCTTGTAGGTATTTATAAAGATAAAGATAAAGATATTTTATTTGTAAACATGAGTATTATACAATGGTTGGTCATATGAAATTAAAGTCCAGTCATGTTTTACCAGTTACGGTGTACAAATTACATATTAATAATAATTATGAGAATATGTAAGAATTTTTTAAATTATTGCTAACTTAATTCAATTTGTCATTAAAGTAATCATTAACATTATAATAAACTCGATCAAACAGTAAATTAATTAATTTCTTCTTAAACAGATCTGCATTTAAATTCTTCCATTCTTTTGGCAGCTTGTTAAAAATTATAGTATACTTATTGCTATAAGTACATTATAACTTCACTTTTTTCACACTTTATTTTCATTGTACCGCACTCGGCAGTCGGGACTACCGAAAAAGATCTTCAAGTTGAAGGTGTCGGTCTGTTGTCGACATGAACATGGAACGAATCTCATGGAACACGGCTTTGGATACCCGACAACACCCACCACACACACCGTCCCCCATGGTTCAAACACACTGACTAAGAGCATACTTGGGCCCGAATTCCGGTTGCCGCATTAGACAGACGGGAACACTGATAACTCCCATTGTCCATTACAAAATAAGAAAACTTTAAACATAATATATGCTGCATTGTCCTTGTGTGATGCTGCAGCCGGTCAGGTACATCACGTGTGTCTCCCGTGTACCGGGGCGGGACGGCGCCTTCCCCGAAATGTTGTCCTCTCGTTTGCGACGAGCAGCGGCACCCGGCAGGTCGCGCGCGGGTCCTGGCAAAAACACGCGCGCGGCATTCCTGCGCGTCCCCGCCCGGTTTCGGGGCCAGTCGCCTCTCCCTAACCAGAAGGCGACAATGCGACCCGAACACGGACCCAAATTTTAATTCAATGACGTAGTAACAGGGAGGATTTGAAGTTTTGCGAAGTAGTTTATAGAGCACGTACCGTACTCGCCGCCTCGTAGATGTATTCCCATGATTGGGCGATGAGCGATTGCTGTGATAAATATTTATGAGTGCTCTCGTAGACGGCACGGGTAATCCGTCGCAGTCGTGTTTGCTGTCGTATTTTTGTCATGCTCTGGTGTCGCGTGTCGCTCGAGCGAGACCTGTCCGTCGCCACAATCCACACAGACACCAGGCTCTACTAGATCGACGACCGGTGCTCATTACACCCGGTGAGTCTGCACAAACAAACACACACACACACACACACACGGGCCGGCCGCGTCTCCGCTGTAACGACTTCGATTGTCCGCATCCGTTAGACTCTATTATTTTGTAAACATTTGAGGTACCTATTGTGTTATTTCTATCTCCGACTTTCTCAACCCTGACGCGATGGTAACCGGCGAAGGTACTTTAAATGTTTTGGTGTTTAATATTATAAGGGGTTCCCTAATCCCTATTACAACAGTTTAGAATACTATTACTGGGACATTCTCGATCACTAGAACTGTTTCTGTCAAACTTTACTTCCACGTGTGTTTTTAAATAATACAAATAAAGTAAGAGACCTTGTACAAGAAACGAACGAACGAAGTGTTCTCGGCGTATTCCCGATCAGTAGGGTCGTTTTCGAATCTCGAAAGCGGAATCTGTGGTGATATGACGGATTTGACGAATTTGTGTTCTTTAAAACCCGACTATCTTAAATTTTTTATTTTTTTTTATTACTATTACTACTTATTGACTACTTATGTTTTGACTTATTTTAAGTGTACAAGTTGTTGAAGCTCGATATCGAAATGGTTTTTTACAGTATAGCCCTACCCTACAGTTGTATATTATATTCCCGTATCATATCTGTGCGGTAACTGTATCTGTTGTTGCGGCGCTGCCTGCCGACGTGAGCGCGGGCCGGGCGCGATGCGCGGGCGATGCTGCTGCCCGACGAGACGTACGAGGCGGCGCGCGCGCATCGCCTGCCGCCCGACTTCTACTGCCTGCGCCACGCCGCGCCCCCCGCCGCAGCCCCCGCCGCGCCCTCCGCCCTCGACCACCGCAGGTGAGTCCCCGGCATTCCACAGCCCGTGCAGGAGCGAAGCACAACAATGTTGCCAGCTTCACAATATGTGTACATTACGGTATTGTGCAGGTCGAGTGCGGCGGCTCTGGCGGGCGGGCTGCAGCGGCGGCGACCGCGGCACCAGCGCCGGAGCCGAGCCGCGCGACCCGGTCAGTACATACTCATACTTTATTTATTACTATATACAGTTACGTGTACCATGTCTATAAATTATGCGGAAAAATGTATTTTGTAATAAAATCTTAAACGTAATATTTCCGTTGTCTGGTACCCGGAGCACAAGGTCTTCGAGAATTTACCCCGGGACCAGATTGACGTGGTGTAAAAAGCGTCCGTAGGTTCATTTAGACATGTCCATCGCTGTTATGTGGTATAATTACCGCCGGCGCTAACGACTTCGCCGCGGTAACGAGGTGTGATAATTAATCGTTGTACATTTATACTTACTCCTTACTCCCGTATAATATACGGTTACACATAAACGCTAGCCGGTCGCCCTGCGCATACCGGCTACCGGCTTAAGACGAACAAAACGTTCATTTATTTCCACTTACCGTTTATCTCAATCGGCACGTTTACGTTATCTTAAGCCAAAAGTTGCCGAAAATAAATGATGCTGGACGTTATCTGCGCGTGTCAGTTAATTGGGCCGTGCGGAGACACTCGTATTGTTGCGGCGCGTCAGGTGACAGGCGAGAGGCGACAGGGGGCAGGCGAGAGGAGACAGGGGGCAGGCGAGAGGAGACAGGGGCAGGCGAGAGGAGACAGGGGGCAGGCGAGAGGAGACAGGGGCAGGCGAGAGGAGACAGGGGCAGGCGAGAGGAGACAGGGGCAGGCGAGAGGAGACAGGGGGCAGGCGAGAGGAGACAGGGGACTGTCGGGGACAGGACCAGAGGCGACCGCTGCATTATAGTAGTTATTATTACTACAAATCGTCGCCTAGAAAGAATTACGATCTTCCTATCGATCGATCTTACGATCTCTACCTGACCTGTAACAGCGTTGCTGGTTCAAGCGATGCTGTGTAGTCTATACGTAATAACTCGTATGACGCCGCGTGAGCTTATGGACGGGGTGCGGGGTGCGGGGTGCGGGGACTCATTAGCGGTAATGAGCAGCGAGGCTCCGAGGCCCGCGCAGTGCCTCCTCTTGTTGACATTGGGTTGACAGGTTGAGTCGAAATAAAACAGTATGCAATATAATATTATGTCATTTAGTTTATTTTAACAATACGGTCTACTCTATATGTGGAGTAGAGACCAAAATATGAACTCAATATCTACTTACCGTTACCGTCGATTCACATCAACCTCAGATATTAGAACACGGATCATTATTAATTGTACTCGAGGACGTATTTGCCTATTTTCAAACTTCTAAGTCCTGAAATAATAAAATTCCATTTAACTTCCCCCTCTATGTGAAATAGGGATTGTATTTTTAAAATCCCTGTCCGGGGTTCACTTGCATCAAGAATCCCCTGCGCCAAATTTTAAGTTTCTAGTCCTCCTACAACCACCAGTTCAGCCATCTGCTCATCTACTCTTCCGATGAACTTTAAAGGCCAACGGGCGAATAGAATAGGTCCTTCGAAAAAAAAATCGCGCCCGCATCACTACAAATATAGAGAAATGCTGGGCGTTAAAGTGAAATAAACACTTATTATGATTAACGCAGCTTAAACTATTTGTCTAATCATATCCTATACTTACCTATCTGGCGTATCTGTTTAGTGTGGGTTGAAAATCAGGAGCCGGAAGCCAGGAGCCTGGTGCCGAGAGTCGGGGGGTGACCACGAGCGACTGGCTGACTGAACGAATTTGCATCACAGATTTGTTTCTACGATCCTGCGAGACTGCGATTTCTAAACTGTTTTCCCGCGTGTGAAATGACTTAGCCAGTGTTGAACTGTGCATGTGCACAATGAGAGTTTATCCATGGATAAGATCTTACCTGTCAAATTAACGAATGCTAAAACCAATTAGAAAGTCGAATAAATCGACCACCGAGCTATATCAATTAGCGAGTACCGCAAGGGTTCGCGTGACGCGCGTGATCCGCTGACGCTCGGCTCTGGTCCGGGTGCGGTACCCGATGTTACCGCGAGCGGCCCGACCGCGCCGGACGTTGCCGTAGACGTCGGGCGGAGCTGTATCTGGTTGGCATAATATGGGACATAGCTGGGAGCTAAGACTGTGAAATGGCTGAAAATTTAAGATGGCGGTGGTGAGCGAGCGCGGTAAGGCCATGCTGTTCATTTCATTTAGGCGGTTGTGTACCTACCTCCACTATACCGGATAGAGCGTTAGACGGGATGGTATCTTCATTATTATGCTCCTAATAAATTACAAGTGATTAAATAATCTATGCCTATAGCTGTATAAATTATATGTTGTTAAAAGTTGGCCTAAGTCTAAATGTTAGCTACGGGCCGCTACAGGCAGCGAATAGTGTTCGCTGGCCACAGGCGAGCGCCGACACCGCCCGGACAAATACCGCGCATTCGCAGAACCGTGCGGGGAGACGAGAGAGAGATTTTATAATATTATATAAAGCGATAAGTTATACAATTACCTACTACACGAGCACGTCATATTGAGGAGGCGACAAGACTGCGACACCCGGGCGGCTCTCGCGTGAGTCCACTCGATATAATGTTTATTTGCACCGATTAAATCAGCTGTCACTCATGGGACAAATACATTATTTATGAGGCTGTTTTAGTGCGGACTCTGGTGTGTTATACGATCGCGTGAGTACCAGCTCGTAGGTGACAGCGCGAGGTGCGGGTGCCTGTGCGGGGTGCGGGTGCCAGTGCGGGGTGCGGGGTGCCGGCTTGGTGGGTGCCTCCCGCAGCGCTGACTCGGCCCGACCGCGACAGATTTACGGGCGTCCAGGAATAGTGTTGATAGATTTAATTGGAATATATGAAGCCGCGCCTCATGAATACGTACGAGCGATGTGTTATCTGATAACGGGCGTGTTCTCCTCGGAGCGGGCATTTGTCTCCGGCCGTGTCCCCGGGGGCGGGAGATGTCCGCGGTCCGCACGTGCGGCGTAGCCCCCCCCCCCCCGCCGGGGTGTGGACAGACTGCCTAGATAGCTTAGATCCTGTTATTATTTACTGATAAATGATTCATGTTCGTCTCAGGCTAAAGCTGTTATATTATAAACATGTTATAAACAAGAGAGATGTAGAGCACTACATATTATATGCTGTATAGGTATTTAATTGTATTATGTGGCAGGTTATAACGACACTAATGGCTGTCGCCCGCGTACGGACGTGTTCCGGTTGATGATGATCATTTTCTACTTGATACTATTGTTATATCGCTACAATCTTGCTAAATGTTATATATGCCATGACCTGCTTCATGTTGGAAGCATTTTGAGTTTGCCATGGGCAGGCAGACAGCTTTTACATTACTTGAGTTAATTTTTTTTCGTATACCGAGTCACATGCCACCGCGGCCCTTTCTTTAGACATATTCAGGATTCTATCGCACGTTGTTTTGCTATTTTATAAATTTTATCAAAGCGTTCGGCCGTATTTTTGTTGAAAGCTCATCACATGGCATTTTCATCCGACAGTCTCGCGTCTCGCGTCTCTACCCGCGTAGTTCTCGTTTCCGTGGGATTTCTAGGACACATTCTAAACATGGCAAGGGTGTGTAGGCTGACGCAAGTACGGGAAACAATGTGCATAGATGTTTGACGCAGCAGCTCTGCTGCATTTCCTGGGTAGAGCAGAATGAACAGTGTAACGGTGCCATCGAGACAACCACGCGTCACAGAATAAAATCCAACAGCTGACCGACCACCGAGCCGGTCCCGGGGACACGAGTGGGTCATCCGGCGTGGGGTAACAGACCCCACGCGCGGAGGGTGACGACATGCCGAGAGAACCATTCAAACACACGGCTACAATAACAACAACTAATGGATTATCATGTAGCATGTGCATTGCACATTCTTGAATCAACTAAGTTGTTTGAAACAAGTTTCCAGCCTACACTAATTAACATCCAAGAGCCGCAGCCCGCAGCCCGGCGCGGATATCGCGGTATCGGCGCGGCGGCCGTGGCGTGTGCGCCGGTAATTAACGCGGGCGATTTATCGCTCCATTAGCGGACCAATCGCCCGCCTCCCCTTCCGCCCCCGCACCGCGCGTCACGACACGTCACTCGTCAGACTCGGCGACCAGCCCATCGTCGGGCGGTGGAACGGTCGTCGCATTAGAGCGACCCTCCACCCGGTCCAATGCGAAACGTGGATTTCGTATTATTGTATGTAGTAAGCATTGGTCTTTTTAGGTATTTTATCAACGTTTTTAAATGTTTTCGTTTGTTTAACTCTCGTGCTATTAATATTCAGTCATGAAAGACATCTATGATAAATGTTAAATCATTAAATTGATTAGTTTCGTTGGGTCAAATTAATAACAAATATTTTTTAATTAATTATTTGTCTAATGAAATAACAACACGGCGACGTCCCAAGACTCCCCGCTGCGGCCTGCGCGGGCGTCCGGCGTTCGCGGTCTGCAGGCGCCAGGAGCCAGGAGCCAGGCTGTAGGTTATCGCGCCGAGCCAGACCCGTGTGAAGTCCATAAAGCACGTGGCAGCCCAGCAACTGATGATAATAAATAATAATATATACGGGCGTTATTACACCAAATAATAAGTGTCACTCAGTTGTAAGCCAATAACCCCAGGATAATACAGTTTGAAATGTTATACTCGGTGATAAAAAGATCTTGAACTTTCCCTCGGTCGTTGACGTGTATGAAGTACCTACTTAATTAATCAATTACATAGCATCATAATTGTAATTATGCGAAAGTGTGTGCTAATTACAGTGTCTCACCGACTGATTGCACACGGTATGTAAATATCGGAAATAATGAATAAAATACGTAAACACCGGGAACTGAAATCTCCGTATTGTATATGTTGTCTCGCCTTACTCGTTATGTTCAAGCGCCGCGTTGACCATTCATTATCAAGTAGCTCTACTTATTTTTTCAATTTTCCTCAATTCAAAAAGTTAATTAGACTACAAAATATATATTCCTAACTTGTCGCATACACAATCCTTTCTGTGGCAGTGGAAGTATTCCTCACGCATCAACCCTTAGTCATAATAATATCTAATAAACTTTCCTAATTCTCTTTAAAAAATATTTTACTTGATGTTTAAATATTTTGTCGAACGTTAAATGAACGAACTACGAACAAAAAACGAAGGAGCAGCTGACTTATATACTGGGCGGTCCTGAATCCACCCGATCGAAGCTTTCACGTCAGAGCGTGATAGATCGGCTTCATTCACAACTATGAACTAGAACTAGAGACATTATTAAAACATTAAACACCTTGAAATTGTATCTCTCCGGTATAAGTAGTTTCAATCCAATACAAATGTGGAGATACTGAAATAAACAGCGCCCTCTTCAGTTCGCTCGTGGTACTCGGAAGTTTTGAGCTTTCTCCTCTAACTAAAGTTTTCTCACGGCGAGCTTACCGCGAGACACCGAGACCAACGCGAGAGTGGGGCTCGTGTTTAGTCGCGTTGGCGATAGATGGCGGCCGTCTGCAACCAAGCCTGCAGCCGTACAATATCTTAAATTATTATATTCACTTTTATGTTGTGCTTACTATCTTTAGGCTTAAATTGTTGATGTAACATTCACATTGAGAAGAGAATATTGTCCACCCGTTAAACTAAACGATGTCGTTATCCCTAAAGCAGACCATGTAAAGTATCTCGGCCTGCACCTTAACAAATGATTAACCTGGAAGAAACACATCTTGACCAAGAGAAAACAGCTCGGCCTGCAACTAAATAAACTCTATTGGCTCATTGGTAGGAAATCGCAGTTATCACTAGAAAACAAACTATTACTATACAAAGTTATCCTCAAGCCAATATGGACCTACGGTATCCAGTAATGGGGGACTGCCTCACATTCTAACATCGAAATTATCCAACGCTTCCAAAACAAAATGCTACGCATAATTACTAATGCCCCATGGTTTGTAACTAACCAACAACTGCACAATGACTTAAAGATTCCCACTGTTAGGGAGGAAATAATCCTAAATACCAAAAACTACAAATCAAGGATATCAAATCACCCAAATATATTAGCCCAACCTCTTATGGACGAAATACCTACACGGAGACTGAAACGAAGGATTCCACAAGATGTGCTTATAAAATAAGCATACTGTTTCTAAAATAGGATGCGACACTGGCCGCATACCTATACAAATATATCCAACATTCTACTCAATGTCCTGCCCAAAAGTGACAGATTGTAGAAATCTCTCTCTCTTCCTAGCTATGTGTCCCACATGGTGGTGGGGTCAGCCTTCCTTATTAAACTTTTCCACTTCGCTCTATCTTTGACGTCGTCTTCGGAAACATTGCATTTATTCATGTCGGCTCGTAATACATTTGTCCATGTGGTTTTTGGTCTCCCTTTTGGTCTTTTTCCGGGGACGGACAATTCGAGCACTTGGTTTCCTACGTACTCGGGTGGTCTCCTCCTGACATGTCCATACCACCTCAACCTGTTCTCCTGTAGCTTATCGGCGATATCTCGGACTCCCAAGCTACCTCGCACGTATTCATTGCGGATTTTATCCAGCTTGGTAACGCCGCACATCCACCTTAGCATCTTCATTTCGGCCACTTGGATGGCATGAACATGTCCTTGTGTGAGCGCCCAGGTCTCGCTTCCATACATGAGTACAGGTCTTATAATAGTCTTGTACACGAGACCTTTAAGTCGGACAGGCATCCTCTTGTCACAGGTTACACCAGTAACTTCACGCCATTTTAGCCACGCAGCTGCAATGCGGTGCTGAATGTTGTGTTCTAGGTTTCCTGAGCTGTGCATCATATTACCCAGGTATTTATATTGATCGCACTTCGCGATTGATTGTCCATCAATGATGATAGGCTGGTCGTTGGATTGTGGATCATTCAAGGCCATGAACTGGGTTTTAGCAACACTCAACACCAAACCACCTGATTGCAGCTGGTGTTTCCAAGCTGTAAGCGCTTCTTGAAGAAGGTTTCGGCTCTCAGCACATACAGCGACATCATCGGCATATATAAAAGTCCATGCTGCTTTAGCCTGCGCTTTCTCGGTAAGCGCATCCAATGCCAAGCAGAACAAGAATGGGCTTAGGACTGATCCTTGATGTACACCTTCAGTGACTGAGATAGCTTTTGTCATGCCCACAACGGTTCTGACCACCGATTTTGCGTCTTTATACATGTCGGCTACTATGTTTATATATGCTTCGGGGACATTTTTCTTACGAAGACTCCACCAGATCGTCTCTCTAGGAACGCGATCAAATGCCTTTTCCATGTCCAAAAACGCAACATATAGAGGTCGGTTGTTAGCCCGGTGTTTTTCGGCCAGCATACTGAGAGCAAACATAGGATCGGTAGTGGATACACCTGGTACAAAGCCGTAGTGATGTTTTGAGAGCGTGCACTCGGATCTCAATCGGCTGTCGATGACTCGTTCGTAGAGTTTCATCGTATGGCACATCAGTTTTATACCGCGATAGTTACTGCATTCATACTTACTACCCTTACCTTTGTATATCGGGACTATGGTGCTCAACCGCCATGCTCGAGGCATTTTTGAAGACACCATTATGTCATTAAAGAGGTTAGCAAGTATGAGTATGCCCTTATCGCCCAGGCATTTCCAGACCTCGATAGGAATACCATCAGGCCCAACAGCTTTCTTGTTGGACATTTTTTGAAGCGCCTTCTTTACCTCACTGGGGTGTATAGGAGAAATAAGGCCAGTGTTTGGTCTTAAGTATGGGAGCTGGATATTGGCTGTATTGGTGCTAAGGAGATTTTTGTAATAATCTTGCCAAGTTTTAATAATATCCTGGTTCCTATATTGGAGTTCCCCAGAGGCGTTTTTGATGGTTCTACATCGACTGGGGTCCTGTGAATTAAGACTACGTTGTTTGGCAAGCTTATATACCTGTTTTTGCCCTTCTCTGCTTTCTAGCGTTTCGTACAGCTGGCGCTGCGAATGTGCCTTTTCAGTCGCAATAACTCTCTTGGTTTCCTTTTTAACTTTATTATATTCCTCTCTAGATTCTGTGGTTTGAGTTAACTGCCAGGTCTTAAAGGCCTTCTTCTTTTTTCTTAAAGCTTCTTGTACTGTTTCGGTCCACCACCAAGTTTCTTTGTTAAGCTTCTTATTTCCCTTTGTGCGACCAAGAGTATTATTTGCAACCATAAAAATAGATTTTTGTATGTGCTCCCAGGTAGCATCTACGTCCGCATATTTTTCGTAACTTAGGTTCTCGAGCTGTTGACTGAACTCTTTAGCTTTGTCGCCCTTTAAATTCCACCATTTGGTGAGTTCTGGTGCTTGGACGGGTTTCTCCTTGGGGTTTTTCTGGTAAGTCATATCCATTACAACTATACGGTGTTGAGTTGTGGCACACTCTCCTGGTATAACCTTGCAATTTCTTATGCGGCCGATGTGCGCTCGGTCTAAGAGGATATAGTCTATTTGCGAGGTGGTATTTCCGCTCTTGTAAGTGACTAGGTGTTCAGCCTTTTTTGTGAAGAACGAATTTACAATGGCAAGGTCAAAGGCAGTGGCGGTCGAAAGTATCGCCTTGCCCGGGACGTTTAATGTACCGTACCCATGCCCACCATGAATCCTGCTAAAAGCTTCGTTACTCTTTCCTATATGTCCATTCAAATCACCGCCCAAAATAGTTATTTCGCTTGGAGGGATTTGCTGCAGTGTATATTCAACAGACTTCCAGAACTCTTCTTTATCACTTACACTGCAGTTTGCTTGTGGAGCATAAGCGGAGATAATATTTACCGTCTCGCTTTCGATCAAAACTTTAAGCATCATAAGTCTATCGCTTATGCGGTTCACCTCTAAGATTTGGTCGAGGTGATCTCGGTGGACAGCAATACCCACACCGTTTCTCCCACCCTTTGACCCATTGTACAGTAGCTTGTATCCCTCGCCAATATCTCGCGCTTTAGATCCCGTCCATCTCGTCTCCTGTAGGCACACAAAGTCCACCATTCTACGTTTAAACAGACATGCAAGTTCCTTCGTCTTTCCAGTTAGTGATCCTACATTCAAAGTGGCGAAGCGGACCTTCAGGTTACAAACAGAAATAAATAACAAAAAAAAAATGTTGATGAAGTTAATCAATCTATTGATAGTTTTTGGTGCATTGAATACAGATATACAGATAGGGTAGAAATTTAAGTGGATCGGTTGTTTTTTAAATATTTTTTGTTAAATGATTTAAGTCTCAAATCATAAATAATGATAAAAGATCTATTTGGGAAGAATAAGCGCATGTGATGAGATCCTTGAACACTGAAGTACCATGTTATTTAGAATTTCAGATGTTGTAGAGCAGTAAACAAGCGTCAATATAAGACACAAATCAGTTCCACCACGACTGGACTCTATCTCTATCTATCTATCAGACTCAATCTCCCGAACGTACTTTCTTATATCCAGTATCCGCTGATAGAACATCCATCACGACTGGATGCGTTCTAGTCGGGGATACGTGGTCGTGTACAGCTTTGGCTGCGCTCATCTTGACCGGCTTGTCTGATCTCAGAAACACTCGCTAAAGTGGATTGTTGGTGTGTATCACGGGGCCAAAAGGAATGTGAATACAATATACATGATAAATTACAACTATAATTACGCTCCTCGGTACACGATCCACAAACCGCTAGAACCTAACACATCGCCGACGACCGACCGCTCTGCTTGGAGCCCGCGGGCTGCGAGTCGGACGCAAATAATAACAGACTCGCACTCGCACTGTAATAATAATCGCGAGGAACTTGTCTCGTGAAATTGCGTGCTTCAATAAAAATACCATTGGCCCACTACAAGTGGCCGGGTGGGGCGGGCGCGATATGAGCCGAGCTTTCGGCGCGAGCTTACTGATAAATAACCAGTCGTCCTCTCCCCGCCGCCCGCGCCCCTTTGCGCCGCACAGCCTCCGGCCCACCTGCCGCACACTTCGCCGCGGTGCAGGAGACACGAAGCATTGCCCTTATTATCTATAATCGTTATGAACCGACAAATGTATTCGGTGAAGGCGCGCGTGATGCGGCATTCCTCCACGGGCATCAACTTTCATGCGTCGTAATATTGCACCACTCCTAATAGTGATAACAATTCCAGTGCGACATAAATATTTTTTACGAATAGTATGTTAAATGTCGCCAGAAAAGTCTCAAATTTTCTAGTACCGCGCGCGAAGAGCCTCAAGTATGGCATGCAGCGGCTAAAGCGCGCAGGGGGCGCGGTGGGGGGCGGAGGCTGCGCGCGCGCCAGTCCGCGCCTAACCCCGCGCGTAAGTGGTCGCCGCTGTCGGCTCAGAGCGGCGCGGCCGCGAAGTGTGATGCGAGCGCGCCGCCCGCCATGGCCACGCTCGGCCTTTCCAAGGTGTTCATACTGGACAAATACTTCACCGAACTGCAAAAGTTTTGGGAGACGGAGAAAAAGCTGCAAGGTGAGGAGCCGGCCGCCGCGCTCGCGTGCGCCGCACTCGCGACGCTCTGCGAGCCCAACTCCAGTTTGTGATCATTTTATTGTTATATCTTCTCCCGCCCCAAACCCTTTGTGCTATCAGCGTATGTACGTTATGGATTTGTCCGACTCGAAGGACCAAAACATTATGTGCTAACGACCGGGGACTTTTATTTCTTGTCAAATCCGCGTCGCGTTTCTGAGCTTTCGATGACGTCAATTTTCTATAAAGCCCTTTCAAATTGGTGACTAATGTCATAATGTCCGACAATGCAATAGTTTTTAGTAGAATTGGTAATTACATATATATTTTATGTCTCTTTTTTTTTCATTCATTTATGAACACCGGTTGAAAACTTTCAAAACATTGTGAATGTTGTGTGCGGTAGAGTACGCGGTAGAGAGGGCGCATTAGCTGGTACACCGATAACGGGTGCACAATACAATACAGTACACTTCACCTGCGGTACCTACTTTCCAAACCTGCATAGAAGGCTTCGGCGGCGGCTAACGGCGTCGATCCTAGAGCGAGGTGCGCTGGGGTGAAGTGCGGGTGGGGGCGGGGCAGGGCGCGGGGCTCAGGTAACCAAACTTTGGGGCGATTCATCGCGCAGGCGTTTGGAGAGTGTCAACGTTTTCCCGGAATTACATTCCGGCCTCACTCCGCGCTCCTCGCGCCTCTACCTTCACGCACACAACCATCACAACAGACACACACAAGCAGCCCTGCGATCATGAGATAATATCTACATCTCAATCTTTAAATTTACTTTGTATACGAATATGTGTTTAACAATTATTTTAACGCTTAGCATTTTTAAAGGATAACTTTTAAAAGAAATTGGCAAAGGCGCCAGGTAGGCGCTCAGAGATTTTGTTCCTTATTTATTATCCTTTGTCTTATTGTTTACTCTAATGTATATCGCCCGGTCGTTGTTTTGTTCTATTAATTTATTCTAACAGTAATGTGTCGCTAAGCACATAATACCATAAGTTAAAAAATCGTATCTGTGAATATTGATAGTAATAGAATAGCGGTTACCTGATAAAGTTTGTAAACACGAGCTTGTTCCAGTCAGGCAAGTCGGCAATCAATCATAGTATTAATAAGAGTGGTGGGTACTGCATGTACTACAGCCTAGCTTATCAAAGGAAACTTATGTCATAAAATCGAATGGAGTAGACACAAGACCACACCACTAGCCAAAATCCTTCACCACCAGCCAACACCGGCTACCATTAGCCATCACCAGCTTCATCAGTCAGTAGCACATGATGAGTTTGAGAGTCTGATCCAATTAAACTTCCTCATGGCAGTAATAATAATTTTCTAGACAAACTCTTTTTGTTACGTTCATGTGTTGTCAGAATCGCCTGACAACCCCCGCTGACAAATATCTACTTGAGGTTTATGAAAAACTGTGAGCTGTGTTGAAGCAGCTGTTATATCAGAAACTACTTATCGCTCAGTGATCGCACTGTTCTATGCTCGTTTATATTCTGAAAAAAGGAATAAATGTGTGAAGTTGACGCCTATCCTATAACTGAATGATCGAGGTCCGTTACGATCGGTGCCGCAGACGGTCTGTTGTTTTGTAATTGTGTTTTTATTGAAGTCGTTTAGATCGTACAAAAACTCATCGAAGCACCTACTTTTAAAACAGTATTCTCTAAAATATATATCATAGTTTCTTAAGCTTTTCTCAGTTTGATTTCAAATCTCTCTTCTCTCAGTTTTTTTTTGCCAAAAGAAAAAACAGTGTAGCTACTAAATACATCGGTAACAAATCCGTAAAAGATTCTTTTTACGTTTTCATTGTTTTCAATTCGAAATATTCATATAACTAATCTTTATTATTTTTTGTTATACGAAATAACTTTTACGGATATTTTTATAATGCGGTTTTCTTAATAAATTCAATAATCTATCTAACGAGGTCATCAATTGCAACAATATTTTTTAATCCGATTTATTTTACTATATAATATAGCAGGTATTGAACCGGTTGCCGGACTTTGGACTGGTGTGTACGTTATATTTAAGTTGGTTGACATTATATTATTATTAAGTTGTTTTATTATGATAGGTTGACGTAAATAATATCAAAGAACAGCTGCATACTCCCGACTCCGTGACATACTGCTTATCGGTAATTTCAGTCGTTGCCATCCCCATTGGTCATATACTCAAAATCATCAGACTAATGGCTATATACTGTTGTTAACTTTGTTTCTGGTGTTGCTTCTTGATGCAACGGAAAGAAAGATTTTTAAAATAAAGCCTCCAAGGGTTTTTATTAGGGGAAGTTTTTTTTCCATAAATAAAAAGTAAAGTAAAAAATAAGTGCAAACTTGTATGCTAAAGAACAGACGCAATTCATTAACTCAAGAGAAATCGCGGATCAAAGTTAGAATAAAAATAAAAATATATAATTTAATATTTTTTTAAAATAAAGTTTAAGATAAAGTAAGTTCAATACTGTAGTAGTTTTCTCCTTCTCGGCTTTGATTCTCTATCTCCTCGAGAAGTGGAGAACCTTAATTACAGCTTTTCATTTGTTCTGATCGGCGACTGAGACTATCTCCGGCCAGCTGTTCTCGGGAGAATCGGCTTGGGGCGACGGTCATTATCCTTACACAATACACTATGATCGACCTCTTTTTCTTTTTCTGACAAAATATACTCGATGGAGTCTATTCGGTGAGAGAGATGTGTGGCCAATAATGCAATGGCACCGCAAGTATTACCCTCCTCGCCTGATTTCGAGGAGGAGACCCGTGCCCAGCAGTGGGACATAAAGGGTTGATACTTTACTTTATTTTTTTACCGCAAGTATAGAAATACCGAATGACTATACTATACGTTGAATGTAAACATAAACTAAGCGCGTACACATGATGTGTATGTGCGGGCGACAGTAACGAAAGCTCAGCAGGTTTTATGGTGTATGGTGTACACTGGGGATGGGTAGAGAAGTGAAGTTTTTGATGCAGTCAAAACTTCTACATACGAATTAATATCATCACTCGGCATATTAAAGTCACCGATCGTGTAGCGGACGGGAGGCCGCGGTGAATTATCTCTTTGCGCTTTCTAACAAAAGCTGTAAACCTTCGGAGTCCTGTTTAACTGGAGGCGGCTATCGGGTCGGTTTACTTCGCCCGCTACAATACTTCTCAGGATTAACCGTCGTTTTCCTTCTCTATATCTCCTTCCATTATAATTTCATTTGCCAAATAACCCCAACTACGGCCGGCATCCTCTGAGGTCCCGCAGGGCTCCATTATTTAAATTCCACGGTATTTGAAACTTATCTTTTGAAACTCTTACAAAATATTTTAAATTATATATTAGCTTAGAATGTAATGTATTCACGAGTGAGGACCGCAGGTTTAGTTTTTAAATTCTTAAATAGTAATCATAGAGGCGCGGGTCTCTGGTATGTGATGTTGGTCGTGTATATTTCTGTTTTGCATCTACCTCGCGGCGTCGCATGCGCGCCCCCCGCCCGCCACCCCGCCGTTTATCTCGGAGCTGACCCCTTGCCCCCCACTGCTCCCGCCCCGCGCGTCCCTAGGCGGGGTGACCTCGGGCGGGCACGACCGCGCCCCGCGCACCAGCTGGCTTGCGAAACAACAAACATACACACAGTACAGTGTATAGTAACACAGTGTACACACGGTATGACTGGTCCTTTTAAATGGCTTGTTGCATTACTTTAGTGCACGCAGGGTTGTCGATCACTGATTTAATAATGCCTGTAGTATTGCCAACACGTAACTAACCAGAAAACACAAAACACACACGTTATAGTAACTTAACGAAAATTATATTAATTAAAGATAATAAAACGATTATAATTACTCCTTACGGTAATCTTACGCAAGTGAAAGTTCTGCTTCTTCCTTCGGATACTTGGCTATCAACTCATTTTAAGTTTCTGTCAAAAAATAGGGAAATACCAACCGCAGGATAACATTAATATGTGCACCCGAACTCTAATGAGTTCGGGTGCAGCCAAAAGACATCAACGCGCGCGCGGCTCGACCACTAGCGCTCTACGTCGTGTGTATAATGTGTATATACAACACGCGTGAGGCGCACAGACGGCCGGTCAGACCGGCGACAAACACTCGCTTATATTGGACAAGTATTTATTTATGTAAATACATTATGATCCAAGTCGACGCACGAGTCGCGCGGTTCTTGTGATGTATCAAAAGTTGACAAAAGTTAGCTGGAGCCGGTCTCGGTTAACTGTGAGCTGTTGGACCCGGACCCGGTTTAATATTCATCGTTATATTATATGACGGCTGGTTCACGATACTCCCCGTGTCCCACCATATATATATATATAAATGTGTCGGATTAATGTTTTCGTGGGATTTTATAATCCACAGGAATTATATATTGAAATATACTTCCTTCAGTATTTATTGAACCATTACGGGAAAAACCCTTGTCACTCATAATATTAATAGCGTGTTTGAGGAATGTCATGTTTGTGAACGGTCGGTCTGATGGAGCCGCGGGCGGTCGCTGGTCGGCTCCGGAGGGATCACACGCGGGATCAAGTTACTGTACTGTAATAGTGATATTAGCGCGCTCATACATATTAATGGTCCGCGTCCAATTTAATATATTGGCTGGTTAGAGCGAGCGGGGGACGAGGGGGGGGGGGGAGGTATGTTATCTATCACCAGGCTAGGCTGGTGATAGATAACATACCTATATGTATAATAAATATTATAATACATTCAGTCACAAGCTGTTTATTTATATAATATATCCTATACCAGCATGGCATTACATCCGACACATGTGCTGTAATTGCATTGCACAAGCAGCGCCTGTGCCGATCCCGAGCTATCATACTGAGTCGCGTTCACTAAGTGTGTCAGTTTCGCGCTAGCCGCCACCTAGCGCAGACGCATCCAATAGAGTGGACGATCGATTTAGTGATTCACATATTCCGATTCGAAGCCCTAATTTTTCTTTGCGTTCTCGTGTATTAGATAAGTAGGTAGTATATTGCGTATGAGTGCAGTCCCGAGTGACTTTATAGTTAGCTAGTGTATCCGACGACCCGCCGCGTCGCAACGGATTTTGCGCGCGATTCAAGCGGCCCGTGCCGTCAAGGCTGTTGTCAAGCGCGCGTAGTGCAGTTTTGGCGCCAAATTGTTCGATTTGTAAGTGATTACGTTTGCGTGATATTGTGTTTAGTGAACAGTGTTATTACGAGTAAGTCTTTAATATTTAAACACACACCTACCTCTGGTAGGCGCTACCGTATCATACACCCTCCCGCATCAGGCGGGCGGGGATAGGTATACATTTAAATTATTACTCTTAAAATATGGCGACCTCAACACAAGAAGTGTTAAATTATTTCTACTCCCTGTACCCGGAGGCTAAAGCAGCTGCGGAAGCTCGCTTTAATGACCTGCAGGGATCGATTATCGAGTCCCCCCCGTCCCCCGACGTTAATCAATCTGCTCCGTCAGAGGGAGAGATGTCCACATCGGGCAACTCCTCCGAGGAGGATGAGACAGGGTTCCGCGAAGTGCGGAACAAAAAGAGGAGGCGTCGTCCGGACCCGGAGTCCGCACCCTCCCCCCCACCTAAAGCCCCTAAAGTGGCTAAACCAAAGCCCCCTCAGGGCAAACGCCTATCTAGGTCTACGGATGACCTCACTACTAGGGATAGGGTTAAAGAGGCACCATCTGTGCCGTCTATAAGTAGGCGCGACCAACTCGCATCAGCTGATACGGCTGTTGACGCCGACGTCATCATGGATGCACCACCGAAGTGCAGGCCCCCGCCTCCGATCGTCGTCCAAGACACCAGGTCCTGGAACGAAATATCTAAGGCGATATACGACAAAAAGTTATTTTATAACTCTGCGCGTTCGTGCGCGGAGGGAATTAAAATACAAGTAGGTACCCCTGACGAGCATAGGAAGCTCACGGCCTTTTTAAAAGCTAAAGGCATAGGTTATCATACCTACGCGCTTGAGGACGAACGCGTTCTCCGCGTAGTTATTATAGGAGTGCCTAAGACGTGGGACACGGCCGTCGTAAAAGACGACCTGGTCCAACAGGGCTACCCGGTCATGGAGGTACACCGTATGTACCATCCGAAGACCAAGTTCGCCTATAATATGGTCCTGGCAATCCTGCCACTCACACCGGCCGGCAAGGCCATCTTTAATATAAAAGCCGTGTGCAACCTCACCGGCCTTAGAGTAGAAGCCCCACGTAAAAGGGGCGCTCCCGGGCAGTGTCACCGCTGCCAGCTGTACGGCCACTCCGCGCGTAATTGTTTCGCCCACCCCAGGTGCGTCAAGTGCCTGGGCGACCACGGGACATCAGAATGTCCCCGTAACAAAGACGTCTCCTCGACACCTCCCAGCTGCGTTTTATGCAAGGGAGAAGGCCATCCGGCTAACTACAGGGGCTGTCCTAACGCCCCCAAGAAAGCACGTAGGGTTCCTAAGCCTGCAGGGCTACCTAAACCCCTGCCTAAGAAGGCGGCTTCACCGCAAGTCCCGCCCCGTCCAAGTGTCACTAGGGATGATGATTACATCCCAGCTCCCCTGCCAAAGTCCAATCCTTGGCACAAGCCGACGGCTCTGCCGGCCCAACCCACGAGACCCACCCAGGGCCCACCTAGGGCCCCAGTAGGTACGAGCAGGCCATCGGGCCCAGCTGCCGGTACATCAATGCCTGCAGCCCCCCATCCCGCACCCACATCTAGCTTTGCGGCGGACCTGGCATTTGTGTCGGAGTTCGTCGGCAGTATCGACACTGTCGAACTGCAAATATTAGCAGCAAAGCTGCGCGGTTCATTCTCCGATCGCATACAAGCGATCGCCGACCACTCCGCCTTGATCGATAAGATCAAGTGCTTCACTCCAAGCCGTTAGATGGCTACCACGGGTAGGATTAAACCGCGCTCTTTGCGAGTGGTGTCGTTCAACGCGAACGGCATTAGGGCGAACCTAGAGGAAATTCGCATATTCATCATTAGGTATGATGTAGACATCCTCCTTGTGCAGGAGTCCTTCTTAAAACCTTCTATGACCAATCCTAAGATTAGAAATTATAATTTGATAAGAAACGACAGGACACGATCTCATCTCGGAGGCACTCTAATATTTTATAAGAAATCCCTCCACTGCATCCCTATTGACCCGCCTCCCTTAGTATCCCTCGAGGCATCTGTATGCCGAGTGAGTATGACAGACCACCAGTCGCTCACCATAGCTTCGGTATACCAATCAGGTAATAAAAAATTATTAGTCAGCGATTTAAAATCGCTATTTGATCTAGGCAACGCTGTCATCATAGCCGGCGACCTAAATAGTAAACACGAAGCATGGGGCTGTAATTTACCCAATAATAATGGGTTCATACTCAACCGAGCAGTCGATAGTCTAAATTGTACTATAGTCGCCCCCGATGAGCCGACGCGCTTTAATTTCACGAATAGTACTAGACATATACGGCCATCGAAATTAGATTTCTATATCCTTAGGAATGTAGCCCTTAATGTACATACTATTAAAACGATAAATGAGCTTAACTCGGACCATAGACCAGTCTTAATACAACTAGGTGAGCCATTAGTTAGTAATAATCATAAAACAAAGATTATTGACTATAAACTGTTGAATGAAAATTTAAAGTCATTACAATCGAGTAATCTCGATAAAATCCCAGACACAATAGACAGTCCTCAAGCTGCTGTGTCAGCCTGCTATAACTTCACAGACCACCTGGTAGCGACCATAGAGAGGTCTTCCCGTGAAATCTCAGCATCCCATGAGGGCTGTTTTGAACTCCCGGAGGACATCAAAGACCTCATACGTTCTAAGAACACCGCTAGACGTACATATACACGTTACCCGTCTGAGCAATATCGCCTCACCCTCCGTAACCTTGAACGGGAGGTCAAAGCCCGTATAGTAGAATACAAGGCCGAGAGGTGGGATCGTCTTCTAAGTGAAATTTCCCCGTCTCACAAGGCCTACTGGCCACTCGCGAGGTCATTTAAAAAGAAAAACGAGGCATCTATGCCTCCTCTCAATAGAGTAAACGATACTCCTGCACTAGAGGACGCAGACAAAGCCGAATGTCTAGCCGATGCCCTCGAGAGCCAGTGTACTCCGAGCCCTATAGCAGCATCCTCCCAAATAGGTCCCCATGTAGATTTAATTAATCAAGAGGTAAGGAGGAGGACCTCCACGCCGCCGGAGGGCGATCCCATCCCTCCGACGGATGTTGAAGAGGTTCAAAACATCATCAAAAACCTCCATTCTAAAAAAGCTCCCGGTCCGGACGGGATACCTAACAAAGTTATTAAAATTCTTCCGCACGCTCTTATATTATTATTAGTTAGCATATTCAACGCCCTACTAGAGGCATGTAGGTTCCCCGACTTATGGAAAGAGGCGACGGTTATAGGGATCCCTAAGCCCGGAAAGCCGGGCACGGAACCGTCTAGCTATCGACCCATAAGTCTATTAAGTTCATTAGGTAAAATATATGAAAGGATTCTGCTTAAACGACTGAAGTCAGTCATAGGCGAAAAGAACCTATTCATAGATGAACAATTCGCATTTCGCGAAAATCACTGCTGTCCGAGACAAGTCCATCGCATTACGGAGGACATCCTCAGAGGTCTCAATAGGAAAAAACCTCTAGACACGTGCGCGGTCTTTTTCGATGTAGCCAAGGCCTTCGATAGGATATGGCACGAAGGTCTCATATATAAATTATATAAGTTAGGTATACCGGACAGACTCGTCATCATCATCAAAGACTACCTATCCGGCCGTCACTTTAGATATAGAGTAGAGGGCACTCTGTCCTCCCGCAGACCTCTGAGGGCCGGGACTCCTCAGGGCTCAGTACTCTCGCCAACCCTGTACAACTTGTACACGTCAGATATCCCTAAAAGTCCAGCGGTGAAGCTAGCGCTCTTCGCCGACGACACCGCAATGTACGTGACCCACCCAGCAGCTTCCATAGCTTCTGTCTCCCTTCAGCGAGCCGTCACCGAATTAGGTGACTGGTTCGCTAAATGGAGAATAGAAATAAATCCAGAAAAAAGTGCATCAGTTCACTTCACCAGAAGGAGAAAGGTGGGTCCGCGCACTAAGCGCTGCCGAATCATGGCGCCAATTAAGATAAATAGCACAATAATCCCTAGAGTAGAACAGGTCAAATACCTAGGGGTTACGCTCGATAGGTCGATGTCATTCACCCCGCATATCAAACGCGTTGTAAATAAAGCAAAATTCGTCCTTAATAAATTATATTTTCTTATAAACAAAAACAGTAGAATGCCCCTCAGGCACAAAATAACTCTTTATAAAACTTGTATTCGGCCCATACTGTCGTATTCAAGTGTCGCATTCGCGCATGTGCCGCCGAACCGACTCAAGGCCATTCAAATAGTACAGAACAGATTCCTGCGTATGGCAACCGGCTGTCCTTGGTATATACGTAACATCGACCTACATCGTGACCTTAGACTGGAGTCCATTAGAGGTCATTTCAAAGCGATGTCAGAACGTCACTTTGAAAGGGCAGCACTTCATTCGAACCCGCTAGTCGTAAACGCGGCGAATTATGTCCCCGATAGCTCAGTGAGAATTAATAAACGACACCCAAGACACGTATTAATCGACCCAGCTGATGAAATCTCACAGCTGTTAAAACACGACGCAAAAATGCGTAAAACATTACAAAACACAATAAACAAACACCAGCCGGGGATAGGTAAATATTTACACCGTTCGAAGTCCCGGGATTCCGAGCGACGCCGTTCCCTACACATGTTAAATACGTCGGTCCGGACCGACCGCGTTAGCACAGGTTCGAATCCGATACATGTCGATAACAATACAGACCGCGATAACAACGATAGCCCGTTGCTATCATCTGATAGTCTGGGTACCGTGCGCGACCCGCCCCTCTCTATCTGAGGGTGGGGAGATGGCCGGCCATCATGATAACAACATCACCCGAAACAAAACGTCGACAGTATCGCATTCCTATAGTTTAAATTCTACACCACGTAGTGACGCGACCGTCAAGCCACGCCCCCGGGGGAAGCTGGCGGGGGAGTTAATCCCCTTTATAAAATTTTTAGATGAGCCATCTGCTCATCTACTTTTCCGATGTAGCTTTAAGGCCTTAAGGCCAACAGCATAGATCCTTTCGAAAAAAAAAAAAAAAAAAAACTAAGTGTGTGGGCTGTAGATACGAGTTTGTATGACACTTCCCGCTCGTCGCGCGACCAACTCTCGCTGACGCCGCTAGATGCGTGGATATACCACTACCATATAATATACCAGTTTCATACACGAACGGAAAGACAACACACACACACACACACACACACACACACACACACACACACACACACACACACAGACAGACAGACAGACAGACGGTCACCACGAGCAGGCTCGTCTGTAGTCCACACGGAGATATTATGATATACGGACTGTTAGAAACTATTACTTATCGTTATAAATTATAATATATAGTGTCAATGAAACGTTGCAATCACCCATAGTAGAAACAATAGGTCGGATTAGCCGACACGAAGCGAACAGCGCAGCAGCTGGACCGAACGAGCGGCCGGGACCGCGGAGGAATCATAAGCGCTGAGTACTCATACCAATTAATTTTACTTATAATTGTAAAGTAGAATGTGTACCGCGGAGCTCCCCGGACGCTGCCCCTCTGACACACACACACACACACCATCCACACGACAATTGATTTGTCAGTTTTTATTTATCCGGGATTTTCCCCCGGGATAATAGTGTATACTTTACCGATCACGCCAGGCCCGGCCTGTGCTGTTGCTGTTGTGAGGTGGAGATGGTGAAGGTCGACACGGTATCTGCAAGGCGGGAGACCAGACCATCGCGTGCCCCGAGTGTCTCTTCGGGTCGGGCCGAGCTGAGTTGAGAGTGGGGCGGGGGAGGATGTACACATGATCTCTATCGAAGAACGCCTCAAAACTTGGACCAACTATTTTGAGACGTTATTGCATTTCATCTTCCGACTGGTAACATTCCATTCCGTAGCGTCATACAGCACGTTATGGAGCCAGGCGACGCCAGGCGTGCGGCCGGAGATGAGTCGCGGGGGGCGGCGCGCGTCGGCTGTAATCACTGATCAATGGTCCTACATTCATTATACTATAGATTGAAAGTTCAAGCGAGATAAAACATTAGGTAAAGTACATTAGAGCGAGACAGAATGACGAGAATATAAAACACACGGGCACCGGGGCCCATAGTAATTGACGTAGAATAAAAAAGTTTACTTGATTTTTAGAAAAAAAATTGATTGCAAGGAGTCGATTTATCGCTAATAGATGTGGTTTATTATGGTCGTATAAACACTCCACAAAGATGAACAATATAATATAACGTGATCGGCCTATGAGTAAGTGTATCCAAGGTATCCGGGGGGGTGAGGGGTGAGGCGGGGCGGACGCGTGGCGGAATGTGCGGCGCGCGCGACATCCGCCCGCCGCGGAACAGCCTCCAACACATTACTATTAACAGTTTTTGCGGCAATAGTCCGCGATCCTCCGCGAGCCGCAGTGATTGCACATCGCCCGCATCCACACTACACAGCCTTGTATGTCATCTTAAGATGTCTCAGTTTTTTATGATTGATGTTATACATTTTGTTCTATTTTGATTTTATATTTATGATGTGCTTCTAGTACTAAAACAAAAAAGAACGATACGATATATAATATTCAGCTTATAACTAGAAAGACCCTGGAGCTTTTTCATTTAAATAGTCAATAAATAGAGGAATTCAATATGCATGATGTTATTTAATGTTCATTAATAAGTAGCAAATAACATCAGTATTAAGGTCACTCGGTTTAATTTAATAATACTAATGCGAATAGACTCGGTCGGCTTCCTTTGTGGACTCCGTTAACAACAACAACGTTGCAAACCGCCATAAGGGCTAAGACCCAAATGAAACAACTTACACACTATAGTGTTAAGCGGGTTGTAATATAAATATCTCTTAGAATATAATACCAATTATATTCAACTTGAGTCTATGCGACGTCGCCGGTCGCCCGCACACGTACGCTTATGCGCCGCACTTTTTGCGTGCACCCGACGCACAGCGAACAGCGGACGCTCGGAGTGATCGGACACTCGCGTTAGCGCCGCGGCTCGTTACACTCCTCATAACACTTGCGCAATCGACATTTTATTATAATTGAGCGCAGTAAACGTTTATCACACGCCAACCGCTTCCTTATTCGTGCGCTAAACGTCGTGTGAAAACATATTACTTTCTAAATGAATTACAACGTGCTGGTATGAGACGTAATTCAAACGCGCGCTATGGCAGCCTCTCGATACACTCGCTTTTTCTCAAAGTACAAACGGGGGCAAATGGTCGGTTCACCTGTTCATAAGTGATGACGTTCATCCACGCGTGTCTGTCTGCCTGTCGGCTGTCCTGATCTGTCAAACTGTTTGGTATCGCATAACCCATATAAAAATACTTTTAAAAACGTGCTTAAAATATAGGTATCAACTTAAAACAATTAAACTTATTCACGTTGTCATGTCAATCTTAGCGTTTATAACATCAGTATTATGACTTTACAATCAGCCGTCGTATAAAGTTGCTCTATCTACCTATTTTGGATACCACCGACTAACCCCAAAAATTGTATATTACAATTAATTGTATAATGTATTTAATGTAAAAACTAAAAATATAAATATGTTAATTGATTGATTGACTGACGAAGAAAGGATATAATTGTATTACTTTTACTTTCTTTTTCTTGAAGTCGTTTTTTTATCTATATTTCTTAATTTTTTGTGATTCCTGCTTACAACTGATTTTCTGAAATATGGGTCGAACTCCTAAAACCTTGGTCGCTTTGGGGTTCATTGAAGGAGGCCAATGTTCTGCAATGGTCTTCGAAATACCATAATTCATTTCCAAGTAAACTAATTCAACTAAATAAACATCATCGAGACTAACTAAAAAACGGCTGGTCAGGCTACCGCGGGCCCGGGGTATCATGATGAACACAGGGAGTTTTTGTATAAGGCCTCGCTCCTCGGTTGTTGACACTTTGTTCTTAACGTCTTCCACGAGCCCCTCACAGTCTTCTCTTATTTTGATATTTCTGGTGTAATATTTTCCTCGTACTACTAAAATGGCAGTAGCGTAATATCTGTGCTGGTATGCGAGGCGCGTCGGGCCGGACGGCGCACGCGCCGGCTACGACAGAACATACGGATAATAATAGGAATCATAATATCAGGCACGTCAAGGTGTAATGCCGAGGGACAACGAACCGTCTCAGTGGTCATCTGAGGACATCGATCGATTGTTTTATAATTCGCCTTATAAATATTAATTAATAATATCTAATCTAATTGCGACTGTCACTCTACTCAACAAGACAGTTTTTTTTTTTCAAATCAAAAATTATCTTCATGTCATTTTATTTTTTCATCGTTTACATATTATGGTTTTAGTTTGAAATGGTAACCGAGGAAGATTGACCGCTAGTACAGGTAAAGTGACTACATGACGTACCTATGTGTTACCGTTAACGGTGGTAACCGGAATTGAGCAATGACTGATGTCGCGTGAGGCTAAAGGCTAAACCAAACGTGCAAACAGAACATTATCATTTCGTTGGAATGTCATGTTATCGTGTATGATCAAGACACGCGGCCAGCGTTCTAAACAGCGACGTTGTTACGGCTTTTAAAGCTAAGTTTTTTTTTCTCCAAAAACGCTCACCCTGTTTTTTGCTCACCAGATTATTGTCGCACACTTGAGACTGTCCATTTCATATGCAGCACGGAATGTAAAGCGATACTGTCCACTGTACAGTCGCCGGTACAACAGCCGCGCAGGCCCGTCACGCGCGTCACTGTACAATACCACGCCGCGTTATTCGCGTCACGCCGCGCATCGTTTTACTGCCTGCATTAAACGCCGCCACGCATCACGTAACTTACGTTACGTTAACTTGTTATTTTATTCTAATCATGGAAGATACCATACCGTGGGGGTAAGGGCATATCTCCCAGGATAAAGTTGAAAACGAAACCTCGCCTATAATATTTAGTCAGGGATTGTTCTACAGCAGAGATAATATTCGTTTCTCGTAACGTAGGTATTGTTAGGAATGCGGCGATCGATGGTCGTACAGGGCACAGATTTTTGTTCAACTATTTTGATTTAATCAACCTATTTTCTAAACAATCGATATTAGTCGCAGTTCTCACACGATCTGTAGTACCGCTATAATTGCGGCTCTATTGTTGCGGCTGGCCGTCGATACTGGCGGACGGACCGCCGGCGTCCGCGTCCGCTACACGACCACCGAGACTTGCCGAGATAAACTCCGCGTCGATGGTCCGATATACCCCGCGTGTATCGAGATACTGTAATAGCCTGTATAAACGGTGGTATGTTGGAATTTATATTATGTCTATATCTTATCTTTGTTATATTGAAACGTTCCTTACGGCAGGCTTGGAGGGGATAGGGATTTTGCTGCGCGACCGAACTGAAAAAAATGTGAAACCGTAAGAAAAAGTTAAATGAGACGTGCGCAGGTGCAACAGTCGCATACACAAGCGAGTAGTGTATAATACCTTTCTTTTTAGCCGAAGGAACTTCGTTCCTACCTGGTGTTCCACGACACCACATTACTTTTTTATTTTCGAGATTATTTTTTTTCACACATAGTGGCTACATCATACACGGGCTGCTCACTAGCCCTCGTAGCTTGGGCATAGCGTTATCATACAACGATCTAAGAGACGGTAAGTCAAACTCAAGAATCACTCGATCACTCCGAGTCCCACTGACGAGACACAAAACACCCTGGAACAGCTCAGGCTCTCCTCCAACGGCTAATTTATTTAAATGTCACGTAAACGAATAAAATAATACCTATTCACATTAAACAATTTTATTGATAAATGAATACATTAACAGTTTTTTTTCTGGCAAGCGTGTGGATACTGGATATATCCGTTGAATCAGGTTTGTGCGGTGACACGTGTGGTGATGAATGGGGGGTTCAAT
The DNA here is from genome assembly GCA_905333005.2 of Lycaena phlaeas. Lineage (NCBI taxonomy): Eukaryota > Metazoa > Arthropoda > Insecta > Lepidoptera > Lycaenidae > Lycaena > Lycaena phlaeas. The sequence continues at coordinate 15,664,215 of HG995178.1, read as the reverse complement.
ATACATCGGAGCTCGTCAATGAAACAGGCTCCGCAGCCGATGAGGCTGGCGTCGCATAGAGACGGACCTCGGCTCAAATACCGGTCGCTAGCAACCACCTCCTTACGTAACGTGGTTTATATTACCCTTAAAGTTATATATAGCGTTTCAGGATAATATTTAAGTATACGGGTATTATCGAAAAGTGCGACGACGCTACTCGCATCACACAAATATTTTCAAAACTCGCAATGCGTGACACAATTATTCTTCAGTTCTACCTAAAATGCTTTATGTATTAGTACTAACGAAAGGGACAGTACAGGCTTCAGGTCACCAGAGCAATGGCTAATGGACATCAGGCGTGTTTTAGCAACAAGTGTTCGTATGACATTTTATTAAATGTGAGGACACGATTATTGTAATCGTAGTTCTATATTTTGAGCCGACTTATTTCGATTCCCGATTCAAATAAGCAGGTACACTTAAATATTTAAAACTTACTGTTTCTATAATATTTGAGTTGAATATTATCCTCAGCTCGCAGCAGAGCCACAAGAGAAGCTCGTGGCTTAGCGGTACCAGCCGCCCTCGTCCATCTGTCAGGTCAGACAATTGAAATTTTCGCAGATGGTGAAAATAGGTTAATGTTAGGTTCCCATTTCTGTTGCCTAAATCAATATTTGTTTAATTATCATCTCACTAGATGGCGCTTTAATTCAAATATCAATAACCGAAGGTGTATCACTTTAACAAAACAAACATGATTTTTCTTTTAAATAATGTTGTATATAATATAATAGAGCGGAATCCTTCGTGCGCGTCCCTAGCTCAGTAATCTTATATAGCTTTATCTACTGTTTCAGAAGCGCTTTAAACAATTACGTATCTTCAATAAAAATACGATTTACAAACACCTAAGTGGGAAGGAAGCCAACGCATCTGCATAGCCGATTATAGTGCAAAAGTCCATACTAGATGTCATAATCATACTCCGAGCTACGACTGCTCGTTTGCCTCCTTATGTCAAAAAAATCATTTATATTTTAGGCATTTTCATTCCGGTTTTACGTACTGTAGTACACACTACTACAGCTAGGAGTCAGCGGTTACTATTGATAGGGGCGCGTCGTTTGTCAGCGTTAGATGTCTCTCGCTCATTGATCTACAAGTAAATCTGTCTTTATCATTCAAGTCCAGAACTTAGACGAGAAAAATAACCGATCATAACAGTGGACTACTTTCACGGGCCGGCCACCGCCGCGCGCCGACCGGCTCCACTCCGAATATCTGGTGCGGGCGCGCGCGGGGGAGGGGCGCGGCGCGGTGGGGCGGGGGGAGGCTCGCCCGTGTCCTTCGCGAGCCAGTCAAAAGGTTTTTGACGCGGTACGGAGGCTGGGGCGACGAGAGTTGGATCTTATTGTATGCGCCCCAAGCGCGAGTATCCCCCGGGGTGGGCCGTCGGACCGCCGACCGGTTCTGTCACCCCCCCCCCCCCCCCCCTCCTCAATAACAAGCGCCCACGTGAACCTCGGGAACGCAGGTTCCCGGCTGAGGCTCAGATATTAATTAATTTTGATAAACAGACTCGAAGAAAGTAAAACTTTTGCGGTCGATGACGGAGACGAATACCCGAAAATACATTAGCACACTCTGGATGTTTCTCGCTGTTTATCAGATACGGATGTAGGATTAATATGAAAGAGATAATTATATCAACTCAGCTGTAGTAGTAGTGAACCGACGGCCACGTCGCCTTCCTCAGCCGTCGGGGGACGCCGGCCACCGCACAGAGCTTTCTCTCGACATCAACTTCAAACTAATATCAAATAAGGTCTACGACCTCGTAGCCCTGTAAAAATCAAGTTTACGACTCGGCTCCATAAAAGATACGGTGACTTCCTCACCTGCGAGTGTGATGACGAGGGACCCGCGCGGGCGGCGGGCCGGTGCGGGCGGCGGGCCGGTGCGGGCCCCCCAGCCATCTACAGTTACTCTGCCGACCATTTGCCTATCACGTAACGGAACGCACGACCTTCCCAACACTTATTACTCGACATATTTTTTGTTTGATGGGCGAATGTTTTGTTGTAGATATTTTACAGTTGCTGTTTGGCAAACTACATCTGACAACTCTTAGAAGTTAGGGTGTATATATGTGGGTAACACTGAAAATGTTTAGAACTGGACTAGAAACATTGCTAATGAAATTTTTTTTGAATTTCAATTTTAGAACTCTTTGGCAACCTAATGTAGTACACATGGATGTAGAAAGTATATATAACAATAAGTCCATTGAAGTACATTGCATTCATTTGTCATTTGTTTGTCTAAATTGACGGCAAATCGAAAACTCTTGTTACACGTGAAAATGAACCTGAAAAGTTTTCGGTCAGTGATTTATTATGACTTTAGTTGTGGGCTTATTCAACAACAAAACTATGATAGGCTGTGATTAGCATTTCTTAATGAAGTCCCATCTCGTGCCACTATTTACAATTGGTTTAAGTTTAAGTGTGGACGAAGCAATCTCAGTGATGACCCGCGTGAGGGACGCCCTTTAACAGCGACTACTGAAGATAACATCAGTGCTATCAGCGGATACGGGCAAGCCTAGGCATTGGTACGAGTCAAGTTCAAAAAATATTACACGAACATTTAGACGTCGGGAAGCTTTGTACCAGATGGAATCCCCATACTTTAACGATGAGCAGAAACGCCTTCGCATGGACTGGTATCGCCAAATGTTACCTTTATACGTTCAACGCTAACTCAAATGCTGCATTTGACATCGTCACAGATGATGAAAGCTGGATATATTGCTGCGAACCCGAAACTAAATGACAATCAACTCAGTGGGTGTTCCCTTTCGAGGATCGGCCTACTAAGGTAAAGAAAGTAAGAAGTCAAGGAAAAAAGAGGATTGCCTCATTCTTTAGTCGGAAAGGTCATTTCCCGACAGACGTGCTAGAAGATGGAAGGACAGTTACTGCAGACTGGTATGTCATTCGCTGTTTGCCTGTTGTCTTGGAAAAAAATCGACTCGAAGCAGGATCCTTCTTTGGCAGGTGTCGAGTTAATGAGTCATCCGCCATACAGTCCTGACTTTCATTTATTCCCAAGAACTAAAGACAAAATTCGAGGTATTCGCTTTACGAGCCCTGAAGATGCGAAGATGAAGAGAACAAGAAGATGAAAGTGTACGAAAATGCCAAAGCAGAGGCTAAGGAAGAAGGGCCCACTGCTTTCCTCAGTGGTTCCATGCGATGCGCATGCGACGATGTGTAGAGAGGAACGGAGATTACCTCGAAAAACAATAAAAGTATTAGCAACTTTCTGCATTATGCCGTTTTTCATTTTCTAAACATTTTCAGTGTTACCTAGGTATATACCTATATATGCTATATACTTATAATAAATAAAAAAATAAAATAGCCTTTATTGCTGTTTTCTTACAAAATAATTCCTCTACAATTTACAAATGCCTATTATTATTACTATATTAAAGATCTAACCTAAGTTATAATTATGCGTTATCGGCAAACGGTGACACTGTAACAGCTTGTCTTGTGACAAAGGCCTCCTCTAAAGATTTCCATCTCCTGTCTCTTGCTACTCGGGTCCATAGTGGACCAGCGACCTTTTTTATTTCGTCCTCCCATCTTTTAATTTGTCTACCTCTGTTTCTTTTGCTATCCCTTGGATACCATTCGGTTATTATCTTGGTCCATTTATCTTTCCCATCTCTTAGGATATGCCCCGTCCATCTCCATTTTAGTTGTCTGGTTACTCTTTGTGCATTTTTAAATTTTGTAGCCTTTTTTATTTTTTCTATTTTTATTCTATCTCTTCTCTTTACTCCTATTGCGCTTCTCTCAATCCCATTTTGACATGTTTTTATTTTACTCAACAACTGTTCTGTCAATGCCCATGACTGACATCCGTATGTTAAGCATGGCAAGATGCACATGTTGAATACTTTAATTTTTTCTTTCATAGGCATGTCTTCGTTTTTCATTACTTCGCTGAGAGACACACAAACACATGGAAACGTTATTGGTCTCTCAGCTATATACCTATATAGGTGCAAATTCATCGAGTATTGTCTTTTTTACCCCATATACCTCAATTTGACATTGCATTGATTCCAATATGATTAGATCATTTTATCCCACATCACAATAGGCCTGCCTTAAACTCACCTGCGGAGCCCATGTGCGGGATGTGTGTGTGTATGTGTGTCGAGTGACGGACGTGTGTGTCCGCAGACGCGTCGTCGTCTAACGAGGCGGTGCACCTCCAGCGGCGGCTACTGAGCCTGAGCTCGGAGCTGGTGACGCTCCGCAACCACCTGCACGTAGGCGCGCCCGCCGACCAGCCCGCCGTGCCGCCGCGCGCGCCGCTGTCCCTGCCGCCGCCGCCCGCGCCGCCGCCCCCGCCCCCTACAGGTAATACACACTATAATACACAATATTACACAAGTATCAGTACTCCTAGTACTGATACTTCTTTAATGACCACTTCATTTGATTTCTTTCATAAATTGAATACTCAATAATTAAAATATATACAACTCTTTACAAAATGGCTATATAGTGATTATAAAGAAAGATGTCATTCTTACATATTTTTACCTTTAGAATCAAGATGGCGCGGCGCGAACGGTGCATGTGCGGGCGTCCCGAGCGGCCCCGCGTCGCACAGCGCGCCGCCCCCGGCGACGGGAGGGGCGTGCGGCGCGGGGGGCGGCACGTGCGGCGGGGGCGGGACGGCCGCCAGCGCTGACGTCGACGACCTGATCCACCTCCGCGGCCCGCTTACCGAAGACGCCGTGGTGAGAGCGCTGCAAGCGCGCTTCTACCAGAACAAATTCTATGTGAGTACTCAAACTATATCGCACAACATAGCCTGCTGAGGCCCGATAGTCCGTTGTATCCAGAATATTATCGTGACGGTCCCCACTGTTGCAGACGTCCGTGGGGCCGATCGTGGTGGCGCTGAACGCGTACGCGGACGCCGGTAACGCGCTGACGCCGAGCGCGGCGCGCGCCCAGCGGCCCGAGCTGGCGAGGCTGGTGCACGACGCCGTGCGCCACCAGGCCGACACCGGCTGCCCGCAGGCCATCATATTGTCAGGTAAACCTCCAACACAACTGAACGGCTAAACGTTGAGAGCGATGAGCAGTACAGTGAACGGTAACAACATACGCGGTATGCGCAGGCGTGTCGGGGTCGGGCAAGACGCACGCGTCGATGGAGCTGCTGCGGCGCCTGTTCGAGGTGGCGGGGGGCGGGGCGGAGACGGACGCATTCAAGCACCTGGCCGCCGCGTTCACCGTGCTGCGCTCGCTCGGCACCGCCGCCACGCACGCCAACTCGCACTCCAGCAGAATCGTAACTATCCACAATCCACCTATTTTATAACACGAGGCGCCGAATGCCAAATGATTACCGTCGCCTATTATTTTATATGTCAGAAATTAGGAAGGAAAAACTTAAGAAAAAAGATTGGATCTGGCGTGTTGGTGCCCAGACTTACTCGCTGGGGCTTACACTGGGCCAATACAATCCATAGGAGCGGCGGATACAACCAAGGCGGAAGCTCCGTCGCCACTCTCTACTCGCATTAAATTAAACATCGCTAAAACGAAGCGAACCGGGCGGGAATACTAGTAATATTCTGAATTACACAACTATTTTCATGGGTGCATAGAGCAATTTGCGAAATAAATCAAAGATTGACATATCTCCCGGTCTGCGGCAGGGGCACTTCATCGAGGTGCAGGTGACGGACGGCGCGCTGTACCGCACCAAGATCCACTGCTACTTCCTGGACCAGACGCGCGTGGTGCGGCCGCCGGCCGGCGAGCGCAACTACCACATCTTCTACCAGATGCTGGCGGGGCTGGCGGCCGACGAGCGCGCGCAGCTGCACCTCGACGGCTACTCGGGCCAGGATCTCCGGTATGACTTTCACGTGTAATATGAAGGATATAATATGTACCTATAGTCTATACTCTGTAATAACGTTGTAACTGTTGGAACAGGTACCTCGCGTCGTCGCACGCGCGGCGGCCGGAGCCCGAGGACGCGGCGCGGTTCGTGGCGTGGAAGGGCTGCCTGGGCGTGCTGGGCATCCCGTTCGTGGACGTGCTGCGCGTGCTGGCCGCCGTGCTGCTGCTGGGCAACGTCACCTTCGTCGACAACGCCGACGGAGCCGCCGAACCCAACGGCGATGTAAGGCTTTCCTTGTTTATTGTTTTATACGCGAATATCCTTGCTCCGTCCCAATTATAATACTATTTGTAGAATTCCGGTCTTTTTTTTTTCGAAAGGTCTCAGACTTTTGGGCCTGATGGCCTTTAAGCTCAATCAGTAGGTAATGGAATTCTGGTCCTAGGAGTGATTACTATACAAACCCAGTCTGCGCGCCCCTGTATTATGAAGCACCCCGAACGAATACAAATTATTTATTGTGCAGTTAAATTGTGTCACAGCATAATATCTACAAAACAAAAAAAAATATACTTATTAAGTATATTTTTTTTTCAGTATACATCACTTTTCACAAGCGAGCTTGAAATATTTCACAGTATTTTGTGATAATTTTTCTATTAAATCTCTCTTTTTCTCTTTTCTTTGTTTTTACTTTATCGTCCCCACCGATTAAAAGTTGCTATCGATAGTTACGTATTTATATAAATAAAGGTTCTTGTAATGTTACAACTTTAAATATAATACCCATTCACCACACAATAGCTATCTATTTAATTATTATGAATAAAAACGTTATCGGCGAGCGAATCATTTCTCACTTTTGGTAAAACTGCACATGTATTGGCAACTGCTGTGAATCTGTTGAAGCTGTCGCTATTGTATGCCAATTAAGTTAACTACGTGAATGAAATTTTATTATTAAATTTTTCCTCGTATATTCTAACGAACTGGGAGCAAAACATAATGTTGTGTTCATTCTTTCGTTTCTTTTGATATCTCAATTTTTAAGCAATCTCATTGAAACTATGTGGAATGGGCGTAACCAGCGTGAAAATTACTTTCGGGTCATCTTAATGCTTCATTTTGGAATTTGGACAGAGCGTTTATATGAAGATAATTCTATACTGTAATCATTGTAACAAAATTATGTATTGAGATTATAAAAACTAATTCGACCATTAGACCGAACTGGCGATGGCTGGCGCGCTGCTAGGCGTAGGCGGAGCTGCGCTGGCGCGCGGGTTGAGTGGGCGGGGCCGACGCGGCGCGGGCGGGGCGGCGGTGCGCGCGGCGGCCACGGCGGCTGCGGCCACGGCGGCCCGCGACGCCCTGGCCAAGGCGCTGTACTGCCGCACGGTCGCCACTATCGTGCGCCGTGCCAACTCGCTTAAGCGCCTCGGGTCCACTCTCGGCACACTATCCTCTGACTCTAATGAATCGGTGAGTTGACTGCCGCGCCTGAAATTTTATGCACGTTTACTAAATGAGAATATTTATGTATGAATCATTCGGCAGGTCCATCAAGACGCACTGTCGCGGCGAGCGTCGACGGCGGCGAGCGGGGCGGGCAGCGCGGGCGCGGGGGTGCGCGGCCGGGCCGGGGCGCGCTCTATGGCCGCGCTCAATGACGCCGTACGCCACGCCACCGATGGCTTCGTGGGCATCCTAGACATGTTCGGCTTTGAGGACGCCGCACCCAGCCGCCTGGAACACCTGTGCGCCAACCTCTGTGCCGAGACCATGCAGCACTTTTACAACACACACGTGTTTAAGGTGGGGGCCTCATAGCATTACATTTACATATTAGTAGCTGAGTTTCATATAAGAAGTGATTCGTATACGCAGTAATGTAACTCCGGCTCGTATTATTTGCAGTCATCAGCGGAGTCGTGTCGCGAGGAAGGCGTGTGCGGCGCGTTGGAGGTGGAGTATGTGGACAACGTACCGTGCATCGATCTGGTGTCGTCGCTGCGGAGCGGGTTGCTGGCCGCGCTGGACGCCGAGTGCGCCGCGCCGCCCACCGCGCCCGCCTCGCCCGAGCAGTACGTCGCGCGCGTCCGGGCCGCACATAGGTACGCCAGTAACACTCACACGACCACGTATATCACTTCTTGTTGCTTCCTATGCGATTGCATTGCCATACACGCGTCGCGTCTTCCTTCGCAGAGGTCACCCGAGGCTGGCGGAGGCGCGGCCACCGCATGCGCGTCGATTCGTGGTGCGGCACTACGCGGGCGATGTGACATACGACGCCTCCGACTTCCTAGACGCCAACCGTGACGCCGTGCCCGACGACCTGCTCGCTGCCTTCGACACGCGTGCATGCGACTTTGGTTTCGCGACGCATCTTTTTGGAACCGAACTTAAGGTGATGAGACGCCCGGTGCCGTACCTATAATTTGGTCAGTTCATTTGTTCTTTAACTTACCGCATGAACGTTACTTTCAGGCGCTATCGGCGGCTGGCGGTCCGGCGGGAGCGGCGTTTCGTGCGTCCCCCACGGCGGGCGGCAGCGCGGGCGCGGGCTCCACGCTCACACAAGACTTCCACACGCGGCTGGACAATCTGTTGCGCACGCTGGTGCATGCGCGCCCGCACTTCGTCCGCTGCCTGCGCGCCAACGCCACCGAGACGCCGCTGCACTTCGACCGGGCCACCGTCGCCCGACAGGTGAATTATACACAATATTGTTATGCCCTAAAAACAGTATTAATAAATAATGAAATAACAAACAAACGTTGGTAACGAATAAACAACATGAACAAGCGAGAACACGTCCGAGTAAATCTTCTGCTTAACTGCTCTTTTCTTTCAGCTGTGCCACGCTCCCTTTAGTTTGGTTTTTTTTTTCAGTTGGTACCACTAACTGCTTGCCACCGCAAGAAGAGGCCCTATTAATATTTTATCCCAGGATGGGCAACATAGGTGATAGGGATGAGATGAATTATTTATTTTAATGAACACATTCATCATGCGTTTACAGGTGCGGGCGCTGCAAATTCTGGAGACGGCGCAATTAATGGCAAGCGGCTACCCGCATCGCATGCGCTTCCGTGCCTTTAGCGGCCGTTACCGCGCGCTGTGGCGCCGGAGCGGGCGGGGCGCGGGCGGCGCGGGGGGCGAGCGGGAGAGCGGCGCGGCGTGCGCGCGCGTGCTGCGAGCCGTGGCCGCCGCTGCGGCGCCGCCTGCGCCCGCCTCCCCGGCCGCTGTGCGCTGGGCCCTCGGCAAGCGGCACGTCTTCCTCAGTGAGGGCATGCGACAGGCGAGTAGTTGACGACATACATTTTATTTTTCTGCTGTACGACTGGATCACGTCTAAGCGTGATGTTTAATTTGTAGAACTAGGATGTCACAGTATTTGCCCGTTTTTATATTTTTTGGTAAATTCAAATACTACCCGAAATCTCACCTGAGTTTTAGCGAAAATTAGCTTCTTATTCTAATGTTTGTAGTAGTTTTCGTTAACTAAAAACGTCCCTGTAGTTAATTATCAACCCTGCAGTTAATTATCAAATTAGAAAAAATTACCTTAGGATATCTCAGAATTGAAGCATTTTTCTCTTATTTGATTAGAGGGGAGATATCTATAGTTGTTGTTTTTCATGAAATACGTTCAAGCCATTACATACAATATATACAAGAATTGTTCTTTTAAAGATACAACATAATATAAATATACTGATAGAACCTGGTCTTGATAAAGGTCCTGGAGCGGATGCGCCGCGCTCGTCAGCAGGCAGCCGCCGAGCTGATCCAGGCAGCATGGCGGCGTCACCGCGCACGTGGCAATCGACCTGCCCACGCACCGCCCGCCCCCGCTACACCCGCGCCCCTTCCCACGCGGCCCCGCCCCGCGCCCATTGCGGGCACACCACCGCCCGACCCCGCAGACAAGTGCGACCCGCATCTAGTTAAACGGACCTGCTCGCTGTTTGGACTCGACCTGGTAAATCACCTTTGATTTTTTTTTCTGACGCTTTGAATTGAAAAATACAAAACATTTTACGTACTTAGCTGTGTAAAATGTGGTACATAATATTATTAGGTTACAGGTTATGGCAAGCAAGCAAACAATTTGAAATCAATTTATTCTGGTTCCAGGAGCGACCCCCGCCGCTGCCTCCTCCGCGCGCGTACACGGTGGCGCACGGCGTGAAGCTGGGCTATCCGCAGCAGCGACGCGTGGCGGCCGACTGGGACGACGGCGGAGTGCACCTGCGGGCTGGGGACACGGTGCTCGCCCTGGGCGCAGCGCGCCGCGGGCACGTCACCGTGCAGGTTCGGACATTAGTAGAGACCGATATTAGACACGTGAAACTTGCCAACCCGTCGGTGCACGTAATGAAAGGTATCTGTGTGTGTATGTGCAGGTGAGTGGCCGCACGCTGTCCGTGCCGCACAACGTTCTCGCCCCGCCCCGAGCGCCCCGCCCCGCGCCGCCGCCGCCGCCCGCCATCGCATCCGCCACCGCCTGACCGAGCACAGTACAAGCAGTGACCGAAGGGACTTGATTATGTCGTGGCACTCAACAATTATAAAAAACGTTCAAGTTGATTTTCACATGAACCACAACAGTAATGCGATCTTGTATAGTGAGCGTCGCATATTTTATTGGTAACTTTTTATGTCAAACGTCTATTAGCGCGCTTTTCTACTAAAATTAACTATAATGTTGTGAATTTCGAAAGTGTCGTTATAATTTCTTTACCCAGCTTGACTTTTCGACAGCGCCGCTAAAAGTACCTTTACATCGGCTACAACTGTTGTTAATTTGAATCATAATTGTACGCCACGACATTTGAATGTAGAGACAGTTGTCCCTAACACAAAGTATACTTTGTCTTAGCCGTTGACCGACCCGAGCAGGAGCTCGTTTACAAATGAAACTTTATTCATACTTATGGTGCCTTACTGTAGCGTTAAGTTGTAAATAGTCTAGAGCCTTTCCACCGGCGGGCGCGTAGTGTTGACTGTAGTGTAGTGGCCCGCCGATGCGGTGCGCCGCCGCCCGCCGCCCGCCGCGCGCCCACGACACTCCCCCCTGCCGATGACTCACTCCTGTTACCATGTTGTCGTGCGTTACGGTGCTGTTGGACAATATCAGACTTACATTTGCATCGTACTACAATGAAAATATTTATTTTTCACATATACACCTATTTCCGTATTGTATTGGTTTTTGTTGATGTATAAATTTTATATTTTAAAACTTACAAAGATAGAGTAATATGCTAGTTTTAAGTCAGTTTTATTATGAAGTATTTTCAAAAAATATACGTAGGTACTAGGTATAAAAGTTTTGAAAATTCGTGAGATATTTGGTTCGGTAATATAAAACAAATGTAAATTTTAATTTTCTTTTTGTCGCAAAGCGCCCACCTCTCGGCGTGAATGTGATCAGCGCATGCGCAGCGACCTAACTTATTGCAAACATCCGTGACGAGTGTCACCGACCTTGCCAACATGAGTCTGATATCTTTATGTATTGTGTAGCATGTACTAGGGTAAGAAATAAACAAGTCTGTAAAGTATATAACGTTTTATTTCATACACAAAATAATTTTGGAATGTGGAGAAGCCGCAGTGTGGGCGGGCCTCAGCTGCCCCGCCCACTACACACGCGTACACATCATTCGAGTGAACTACGCGAGCGACACCTCGCGGGCTGCCGCTCGACCGCTAGTTATTTATTGTAGCATGCAAAAACATCAATAGAAAACCTTAACATGTCCTAAATATAATCCATATAAACCATACTATTTCTCATTCGCTGTACACCAACATAATGCGTTTAATATATAATACGGTCGAGCAGTGCTGCGACCAGACGAGAGCAGCGACATATTAGGTCCCTTTTAATATACAAGTTCTCTGTCCCCGACAACATTTACTTGTATATAGAAGCAGGCGGTGGTTATTTCTTACTTTAGAATAATAATTTTAAAATACAACGATACCGATTTACAATATTCAATATGATAAAATTTTAATATATAATATTAACAATTCATTATTGACATATTTTACAACGTGCTAACGCAATATTCATAATAATTTACAATTACATATTTGTTTAACAAATAATCAGTTATTGTGCTCAACACAATACAACTACCCAATAACATTATACAATATAAATTTATTTATATACAATTAAATACTTATTTATTTTTGGAAAAATTGTGATGTAATATTTTTTTTAACTTTATTTTTCCAAAAATAGATATGATAATAATAAAAATAATAGTCAATACACATCTCTTTAATATGAAACTTTTATAGGATAGCGCAGAAACCATCAGCGTTTATAACATTATAGTGTAATATATTGAGTTGGTCGGGGACGGAGATGACAATATAATGTTATATTTAAAAATTTGACGACATAAAGAATAACATTCATAAACTTCGTTGGGGTATCACTTCCCGAGCGGGCGGGGGGCGTATCCCGCCCTACTGACGAACTTGGTAGCTAAATAGCAGATCTCTTACTTTGAACTTCGAGACGAATTTATACAAGTGCCGTAAAATGTATGAAATACCATAAAGACAGTAAACTTTCGAAGGTAACAGCCAAAGTTGTAATATATAATATATTACAATTAGGTAAAACTATGTCTTAATCAATATATATATCAATACCCGCCCACCCGGACCACAAAGTCAGTTGCTAGCGTCCGTGATGGACCCACAGCGGGGAGACTACGGAGGTAGTTGAAACACGACACAGAAGTCCTACTGAAAATTTGGCCACATTGATATCATACACGCACCGACTACAGCGAGACCAACACAGATCAACCGGCGACGCGACTATAGCCCCTGTGTGATGGAATAAAACGACTTAATGTGACGCCTCGTTGAAACGCACAAGCAAATCAATTCTTAGAGAGAATAACTCGAACTAGTTTTGTGTAAAGATAACAGCATAGGGCGGTGTAGAAAATGTATGAAACTAATAACGATTGATCGACGACATACAAACCGATAAGTGTTGATCTCTGTACTAATACTGCTCAATATCAATATACAAATATTCCTAATACAAAGAGCGATATTAAAATGCAAGTACATTGTAAAAATATCAAAAACCAGCTAGCTCTGCGCCACGTCCACACTCATCCGCGCAGACCGCGCCGGCGACGGCCTACTAAAACACTACGGGCGCCGCTTATACTAATACATGTGTGTGAATATAGAATCGTTTATATTCTTTCCTGCTCTATAAACGACACGGCTCACGGCTGTAACACGACAAACATATAGAAGACGCAGAGCAAACACCCGTGCAGAAAAACGCGTCAAAAACGACAAATGCTACAATACAGTACGGTACGGGGGTCCTTTGAGGCTGCCACCTCAATCATAAATCTAGCTCTATCTAGCTATCTATCTCTAGCTCGTATTTTAGGGTTAAAAGCGCTAGAAACCCTTTTTAAATATTCACGAGCACAATAATATATTGAATCATTTAAACGGTAGCAGCCTCGTGCCCCATAGAGCTGAACACATGTGGTGCGGCAGTGGAGGAGACACAGACACGCGGCACGCACGCACACACGCGGAAACGCACGCACGCACGCTCACACGCACATGCGCATATCGAACGGACCATATACATACGGGGAAGGGGTTTTTAAAGTAGGATAATTTTAGTTTGCAGGTCCGTAAGCCGGAGTTTGAAAGTAGAATTATGCAAATATATTGTTTACCTATTGCCGATAGGCGACGATTACAGATTTCGTATTAGCGCTTACAGCAATCTACATTACTACATCGTTAACGAAGACACTAGAAATTATTCATAAAACATTTAGAAAAAAATTACGTTCAAAAACTACAGATACAAAGTAACATTTATCGGAATAACATCATACAACAAAATTGAATTTAAGACGAGGCATACGAATTATCGTCACTGAACCTTTCGCAGTTGTCAGTTAACTACGTCAATGGAATTTTAGTATTTTATATTTTCTAACGAGCAGGAATAAGAAAACGCGATTAGTAAAAATTTCCCCGATAGAAAGTGCTCTTTTCATTTTATTCTTTCTACATATTCCGGGACTATATTATGTATACATACTTATCTAGTAATTGGGAAAATCATATTATTTACTTCTGTAGTTTATTTTTTATGGTTTTTGTATACTTTAGCCGCTTATGCCGCATACGCGAATTTGTTCATTAGTGTTTTGTCTCTTTTTTTTGCGCACATAAGCAAATGAAGCTATATCATATACATATAAATTTTCGGGTGCCTCGTCTTAAGCATCATAAAAACACCACACCGTTATGAATTGAACAGTAGAAGCGAATAACTATACATAATGTTTAATAATTTGGGAGTACAAGTTAAACAATTTAATATAATCGTGGTCGTGATACAGGTCGCATTATTGGTGAGCATGAGCTCGGTGATGACAACAGACCATTGAGTCGAGTGTAGAGCGCCCGTTAGCCCTGCTCCGTGTTCTTTGATCCCGCTTCAAAGAGATATTGGAATAGGGTGTGTATCACCGAGTGTGGTGCCACAGCGAGCGGTCAGAGAGAACACCTCTCTCGAGCAGCCCGCATCCGACGACTGACGAGCGATCTAAGAGACTCAGCGGCAAAGCGAGCTGCGAGATACATCTTCACCCACTTTTTATATCACGCTACTCATTTGTACTAGGATAACAATCTGATTTGGTGTTTTCAGCAAACCAACAACAGGACTATCGAAGATTCAATTTCATTATTCGAAAGTAGCTTAACAGGAGGATCGCCCGGAAGCCGAGACACTCATAACTCGAGTTTACAAAGAAGAGTCCGAACCTAGACAATAATAATTGTTTCGGTTAGTTTTCACGGCTTTTCAGTAGAAGACGGTGAGGAGTGAAGATGTATGTCGAGTTGTACGTTACAGGAGCACCCCGCAGCACAGGCGGCGGCGGGGCGCGCGGGGGGCGCGGGCGGCGGGGCGCTAGTCTCGCGCGATGGGCGTGCTGCACGCGGCGGACAGGGGGCGGCGCGCGAGGGGCGTGCGCTGCGTGTCCGCCTCCGTGTCGGCGTCCGCGGCCGCCGCGCCGCTCGCGCTCGCGCTGGCGCCGCACAGCGACGTGAACACGCTACTGGCGGAGACCTCCCGCACGCACCGCTTCTGCTCCGCTGTAACACAATATTGATAGGTTATTTACAATTCGTAGATTTTTCTATTGCTTGTCGTACTTCAATTAACGACTAGATTGATCGATCATCAATGGTCGAGCGATAATTTGATGGCATAATCGCGAGGCGTCGGGAGCTCATGATAAACGCTCATTCAGGGGCGGCGCCATTTTAAGCGCCCCATCTCTTATTTCCGACTACGTAAATAATATCGATTCTTTTAAAAGCGAAATAAATAACGTGTATGACCCACCGCACATCTGAAAGTTGGCAAACGCTCGTAGCATTGCACATTCATTTAATATCGCAGAACTATGCATGGTGCTACAGTGTATTCTCCAACGCCATGGTTTAAGACTGATGTTAGTGAAACATATTTCTGTTGTCAGGCTGCGGTAAATACCGCAGCCGAGGCGGGCCGCGGCTCTGACACCGGTATAATAACTCCCCGCCAGTCATATTAATGGTTTTCGCTGAAAGGGTGATCTGTTGACGGAGGAGCGCTTGTAATTTTTCCGCCGCAGTGGACGTGTTTACGACGGCTCGCGCCCTCTCGCGCCCCCCTCGCGCTCGGTAACAGAAAATATCTCATCAATATAATATAACTAGCTGTTACCCGCAGCTTCGCCCGCGTGAACTTAGATTTACGGATTTATCATGTCTGACGATGATCATTTTCTATTTTAATAATAACTAAGTTTAATATTAAAATGGATATTATATTATGTTATCTTGAACATAAAGACACATTAAATCCCTTCGCAGACTTTCTGTATACATACGCCGCCCTTTCGAATCACGGCAACACGATTTATTTTCTTGCGTATTATTTTGATTTTGCCATATCTCCTAAAGTATTCATTTAATTTGCATGATGTGAAGGGTGTTTGTGAACGAATCAAATGCAGGACAATTAACAAACGTATATTTTCTTACTTTTACAAATATTAAACGTAAATACAAAATTTTAGTTTTGAACGCGTACAGTTTAAAAACGAATTCTGTATGAGAGTGAACGTCGTGAAGACCGTCGCTGCTCGGGCGCGCCGTCCGCTCCTGCTTCACACCGTTGTTTGTTTGTTCTATTGATCCGATAGATGGCGGGGTCCGTAACATGCCCGGCGCCTTGAAAGACTCGACTTTCAATAAATAAGTTATGGATTTATTATATTACTTTTGGGTTCCGGTACTCTTCGTTCCTTCGGGACTGGACGATGTAGGAAGTGGACAGATTTTCGTAAGGGCTCGTTTTATGACTCCATTACATGTCCTTATGTCTGCGACTCTGGGAACGCCATCTTTGCCCGGGTATAATCGTATAATTTTTCCTAGTTTCCAATTAAGAGGTGGCTGATAGTCGTCTTTGATAATGACAAGCGTATCAATCGAAAGTTGTTCTTGCTTATTGGTCCATTTTGTCCTTCTTTGTAACTCGGATACGTATTCCTTGGACCACCGTTGCCAAAAATGTTGACGTAACTGCTCCACTCGATCATAACGGGCAAGACGCGTGTAAGGCGTCACGGTCAAATCTTCATACGTGGGCGCAGTCAATGGCCGGCCAATCAGGAAATGACCTGGGGTAAGGGCCTGGAAATCATCGGGATCTGGGGACATAGGATACATGGGACGGGAGTTCAGGACGGCTTCAATTTGCGTTAAAACCGTGCTCAACTCCTCGTACGTTAATCGTGCATTTCCGACAATCCGACGCAAGTGGTACTTACAAGACTTTACCCCAGCCTCCCATAACCCACCAAAATGAGGGGCGTATGGTGGAATGAATGTAAATTTTATATTATTATTACTAGTAAAATCGATAATATCATTAGAATTTTTAAAAAGATTTCTTAATAATTCCCTTTCTGCCCCAACGAAATTTTTCCCATTATCTGAAAATATTTGGTGAGGCTTGCCGCGACGAGATATGAATCGTTTGAGCGCCAGGATATAATCCTGTGTAGACAAACCACTTACTAATTCCAGGTGAATTGCGCGCGTTGAGAAACATATAAATAAACAAATATAATTTTTAATCAATTGAGCACCCCTGCCCTTTTTATTTAAAACATATAT
This sequence comes from Lycaena phlaeas, assembly GCA_905333005.2. Lineage (NCBI taxonomy): Eukaryota > Metazoa > Arthropoda > Insecta > Lepidoptera > Lycaenidae > Lycaena > Lycaena phlaeas. The sequence continues at coordinate 15,647,013 of HG995178.1, read as the reverse complement.
AGGACCGGCGTAATCGACTCCACAGTTGATAAATGCGAAACCTGCTTCGAGTCGTTCGGGGGGCAAATTACCCATAATTGGAGTTAGTGTTTTTCCCTTCATACGAACGCAAGTAACACAACTATGCGTGACCTTCCTGGCCAAATTCCTGGCTCCTAAAGTCCACCACGAATCGCGTGTGGTAGATACTAACAACTGAGGCCCCGCGTGAAGTAAACGTTTATGTTCCGAAGTAAATAAAAGCCATGCGAATCGATGTTTAGCACATAATAATATCGGGTGTTTTTTATTATAATTAAATTCAGCATTACCCAAACGACCGCCTATTCGCATTATTGAATTTTTATCCAAAAATATATTTAATCCGGATATTTTGTTTATCTTTTTATTATGTTTTACTTTTATAGGTAAATTAAGCTTAAGACTGTGATATTCATCGGAAAAGGATTGCTGCTGAACGATGCGTGTCAACATTTGCAAGGAATCATTGATTTCGTCCACACTCAATGAACCGGTTTTACGTTTAGTTTTATCGACGCGAGTGTTACGCAAACGCAACAAGTATGCACCCATTCGCTTTAATCGATTAAATGACGAAAATCGTTCGAAATCAATTAATTCATTAGAATTATCGACGTTACATAAGTTGATCGTAGAAACTTTCAACTCGGGTACATCGGAACAATTTATGAGATAGTTTTCATCATCATCAGTGCAACTCCAGTTCGAATTATACGGATCACTCAAAAAAGAGGGACCACACCACCATAAACTATTTGTATCGTATTGAAGATAATTTAAATCTATTCCTCTTGTTAACATGTCACTAGGGTTTAAGACACCTTTAACATGCCGCCAAGTCATATCGTTTGTCATCATATCTGTTAGGTCGTTTATTTGTGTGACCCTATTTTGCACAAATGTTTTAAGTAAGCGGGGAGACATGCGGATCCAGCTTAAAACAATTGTGGAGTCCGTCCAAAAACAAATTTTATCAAATGTTAAACGTAATGATTTTTTTATTTTATTATATAATTTTGCACCTAACAAGGCCCCACATAGTTCAAGTCTGGGTATACTTATTGGTTTTATTGGGGCTACTTTCGATTTAGCACACAATAACCTTACACACGGTTGCGAATTATTATTAACGAATGAACGAATATATGCGCAAGCACCGTATGCGTTTTGTGAAGCGTCAGAAAAAATATGTAATTCCTTTATTGTGGCATTTTCTATGAGAACATGACGCGAAATCCTAATTTTAGGTAAATATTCTAATTTTGAAACAAAATTATTCCAGTCTTGTTTAACATTGGCGGGAACGGCATCGTCCCAATCTAACTTGGATAGCCAAAGATTTTGCAATAAAATTTTAGCCCGAATTATAGCCGGAGCCAGTAGCCCTAAAGGATCATATATTTGAGAAATAACTGACAACATTAAACGCTTAGTAATTTTTGAATTAAAATTTTCCAATTTCGTAGTATAATTAAATTCATCATTTTTATTAGACCAGCCTAACCCTAAAGTTTTAGACTGACACAGTTCATCACCGCCTAACTGTTTTATGATATCAAGATTAACGTCATGATTAAACGTCCATTTTCTTAATAAAAAACAACCGCCTCGTAACACTTCCGATGTCTTATTGCAAATATCCAATAAGTTATCTAATTCATCATCACCAGTAAGGACATCATCAACATACATATCATCGGTGATGACTTGAGCTATGCGCTTATCATTACAATCCGCAGCCAGCTGGTGTAAACAACGTATACTAAGGTACGGCGCAGACGCGGTGCCGTATGTAACTGTATTTAGTTTATAAATGCGTAATGGGTCATTTCGACTCTGTCTCCACACAATAAGCTGCAAATCTCGTTGATCTAAGTGAATGGCTATATTACGATACATCTTTTGAATGTCCGCACATACTACGTATTTATATTGTCTAAAACGTAACAATATGGAGAATACATCGTTTTGAAGGATGGGGCCAACGTATTGTATGTCATTTAACGAATAATTAGAGGTCGTAGCAGCACTTGCATTAAAAACGACTCTTAATTGCGTCGTCAAGCTACTCTCTCGGTATACTCCATGGTGGGGCAAGAAATAATGTGGAGTTTTTATGTTACTAATATCCCCTGTCCATAACGACATATGTCCCAAATCTTCGTATTCCTGCATAAAATCAATATATAATTTCTTATATTGAGCAGATCGTTCTAATTTATTTTCTAACGAAAAAAAACTATTTCTTGCCTTAGTGTACGAGTCACCTAAAACGTTTGCCGGCTCCCGTAAGGGCATGCGTACGTGAAACCTGCCATGCTCGTCTCGTACCGTGGTCTCTGTAAAGATTTTTTCACAAATTTGATCTTCATTGGAAATAACGTTTGACCCGTCCGCAATTTCTTCCAGTTCCCAAAATTTTTTTAATTGGGAATCAATAATATTGAAATTGTTACATTGAACCTGCCTATTCGTATAAACGCTATAACGCATCATATTATAAACAGGCCCGGATATTATCCATCCTACTTTAGTGTCTTGTAACGTTGGGCCACTTTTCAGCTTAATTTTATTAATATTTAATAAATCCCAAAAGACGTCAGCGCCTAGTAATATATCGATATCAGCTGGCACATTAAATGAAGGGTCTGCGAGTACAATATGATTTGGTATATCTAAATATTTACAATCTATTTTTATAGATGGCAAGCTTGAAGTAATATTTGGCAAAACTAAACATTGTATGTGTGTATTAAAAGAACATGTTTTAGAACGTATATTAATTTTGCATGAATTATTAGAATGTGAAATCGTTTGTCCCACACCGCAAACGCGTATAGTGGACTGTATACATGAGATATTTAAACGTTTACATAGCCTTTCGGTAATAATGCTATGTTGGCTGCCACTATCGAGAAGTGCGCGCGCCGTTTGAAAATTATAATCTGCATCGGCTATTTCTATAAGCGCCGTTGATAAGAGAACCGGTTCGAGTACAGTCGGACAGATGGATGTGTTCGATGCGAGTGCATGACTGATGCGACTAACGTTGCTCGCGTTATTTTTTGTTTTAAATGATGCCACCTGCGAAACCTCGTCCGACATGTCGCTGCTACCTACGCTATTATCAACGTGAAGCAATGTATTATGTTTTATATTACATATTTTACAATGACTGAACGAGCAACTCTCTGCCGTATGACCTTCGGTGCGTAAGCAATTAGTACAGACTGACTTTTCCTTAACAAACTTTAGTCTGTCTAGCGCTGTTAAGTTAAGAAACTTTGGACATGTGTAAAGATAATGATTGTCATTACACAGTATACAATTACGCATATTATGAATTTTATTTTGTTTCTGATTATTAACATTTTTACTCAAAACGTAACTAAATGATTTATTTAAATGTTTTTTATGATCTGACACACCCGAATGACCTTGACCCGATTTTATCGGTAAACTATTAGGCTTATTAGTCGAATTTCGAATCATTTCTAACATATCTGCTCTGTTTTTTAAGAATGAAATTAAATCGCTTAACTTTAAACTATTGATGTTATCTCGACCTACGTTAAAAGTACCTTTGTATGTCTCCCATTCACGTTCTGTTGAACTATCGAGCTTAGACACAATTAAATAAATAATGAGCGTATCCCAATGGTCAGTGGGTTCATTTAATGAATTTAATGCACGTAAATTGCGCAAAGTTGTATCTATTAATATACGGATTTGAGTGGGCGATTCCTTTGTAATCGATGGTATAGAAAATAGCGATTTAACGTGATTTTGAACGAGTAAACGATTATTATGATATCTGTTTTCCAATAACTCCCAAGCAATGAAATAATTTGGCGCAGTAAATTCTAAAGCCGATATAACTTGAAGGGCAGGGCCACTCAATGATGATTTTAGGTAATGAAATTTTTGAATCGAGTCTAAATCGTTACGAGAATGAATCATGGTCTTATACGAATTACGAAACTCAAGCCACTGGTCATAGGAACCATCAAACATAGGCAATTTTATTTCGGGCAATTTTATCGACACAGGATTAGTTGACAGCATTTGAGGCCTAATATCACTATTCTCATCACGTAATAATTGTTTTACCGCTGCCAATATGTGGTAATACGATTCCTCAAACTGCTGTCGGTACTCCATATGCGACAAAAGATCACACTCGTCAACAATGCTCTCAATTTCACCTTGAATATTGTTAAACTCTTTAAATAATTCAGATAAAGCGATGTACCGCAATTGTAACTCGACCGTTTGATCTGAGCTCAATCTACCTCCATCTAACAATTTGTTAAAATATTTTTCAAACATAGTTAAACGACACTTTACAACACCCCTTTGCTTTTTTAGCAGTGGGATGCGTTCTGATTCAGGTATACTAATAGAACCTAATGGATTAGGCGACTTTGACCTGCCTGGCTTTTGTGCTTGGGCAGGCCCTTTTAATTCATTCGCACCCTCACTCATTTCGGTAAGCTATAGAAGAACAAGTAGGTTAATACTCACAGTCTTGGAGACCAGATGCCCCGAAACCTCAAACGACTATTTACTCTGAGCCCGAAGCTGATGAATTCTGTAATTCGAGGAACGATTTTAACGCAAATTATGAAAGGAGAAGAAATAGGAACGATTGACCTGACCAATACCGGTTGCCCACTCTTTTTCTTTCTTCCCGCCTTTTGTGCAACGTGTAGCTTGTTCAAATTTTCTTTTAATTTATCCCGGATCGAATGACCAAATTTATGTTTGTGAACGAATCAAATGCAGGACAATTAACAAACGTATATTTTCTTACTTTTACAAATATTAAACGTAAATACAAAATTTTAGTTTTGAACGCGTACAGTTTAAAAACGAATTCTGTATGAGAGTGAACGTCGTGAAGACCGTCGCTGCTCGGGCGCGCCGTCCGCTCCTGCTTCACACCGTTGTTTGTTTGTTCTATTGATCCGATAGATGGCGGGGTCCGTAACAAAGGGCAAAAATATTCTTCATGAAGTGCTCATGCCAATTAATTGATTTAAAATGATAAGGATTTATACCGTATTTGTGTAAATAAATTTCAAATTATCGCGTTATAATTGCCCATTTTTTTAAAGCATTAAATGGATATAGTATGATATCCCTAAGAGATAGACATATGCCATCGCGGACTTTTTTATAGACCTATTCAAGATACACAATTCCACGGTACATTATTTTGTCATATCTCAAAGGGTTTAGGCAGCGTTTTCGTTGGAAACTCCCAGACGGCCAATTTTTTTCCGACACCTCCATCAATTATTGTTATATCTTAGTCAATTTATATAAAAACTTAATAAATTATGTACATAAACCTTCCTCTTGAATTGTCCTATCCATTAAAGAAAACCGCATCAAAATCCGTTGCGTAGTTTTAAAGATTTAAGCGTACAAAGGGATATAGGGACAGAAAAATATATATATAAATCTCATAATTTTTTGACAAACGTACTCAACTGTAATTATGATATAATATGTATTACAGAGACATGGCTTAATTTAAATTTTCATAACGGTGAATTTATCGATGATCGCTTCGTTGTATTTAGGCGTGATCGCGATGCAGATTCCAGTTTATGTAGTAGTGGGAGCCCGCGAGGCGGCGGCGTACTGATTGCGGTGCGGCGCGAACTTCATGCGCAAATCCGGGAACAATTCAGTGTGCCCCACCCAGCTGATGCGTTATGGGTATCAGTCCCGCTGCGACCGCCCGTGTCGGGCACTGCGGCAGTAACCAATCCCGCACTGCACGTTATATGCGCGTACGTTCCACACAGTGATCGACACGCGACTAATTTATCCGATCTTTATGATAATATTGCTAATTTTATTGACACACACACTGATGACTTATATATTGTATTAGGCGATTTTAACGTCTCCGCTGCTGATTGGTACTACGACAGTGTACTTAACAGCATGAATATTATTACAAATAATAACAACTTAGCCTGCTTGACTGCGGATTTTATGACATATTCCTCACTTAACCAGTATAACTCAGAATATAACTGCAACCGGAGATTACTCGACTTAATATTTAGCAACGTTACTTGTTACGTAACTTCTTGTGACACCCCATTAACACCAGAAGATTCGCATCACAAATCTCTGGAAATTGACTTACAATTATTACTCCCTGCTCCACTCCGGGGTAAGACTTTTAAAAGGAAGTTATTTTTTAAAGCGGACATGGACTCAATTAAAATCGAACTTGGTAAAATAGACTGGGATGAGCTATTGTCACCAATGGATAATGTAGACGCTATGACTGATCGTTTTTATAATGTCTTAACTAATCTTATAGATAAATATGTACCTACGAGAGATTCATTAAATAACACAAAACGTCCGCCGTGGTTTACTACTCCACTAATTAAACTAGACCGAGAAAAACGTAAATTCCATAAAAAGTGGAAAATATACGGTAATCAAAGCGATTATAACACCTTCGCTCTTCTTAGGACACGTTTTAGAAAAATGGAAAAGAATTGTTACAACTCATATTTAGAATTTGCCGAGAACAAAATAAATAATTTTCCAAAATATTTCTGGTCTTTTGTGCAATCAAAAATGACAAAAGGTTGTATTCCGAATGAATTACATTATCAGGGCAGAATTGTATCGGGCGGTGAACAAATTTGTGATTGTTTCAATCAATATTTTCACAGCGTGTTTACTTCGTCGAGTAACACATCTGTCATAGATACCCCAGCAGTCTCTTATAGTTTAAAATCGTCAATTGACTTAAATTTTATAAATATTAATGAAAATACCGTTTATAAACTCCTAAAAACTGTTAATATATATAAAGGCGCTGGAAGTGACGGTTTGCATCCGTATCTAATTTCATCGAGTGCTGAGGAACTAACAAAGCCCGTCACATATATATTTCAAGTATCAATGAAAACTGGTGTATTCCCTCAGGTATGGAAAAAAGCACTCGTTACACCCATACCCAAAAATTCAAAAAATCATATAATCTCGGAATATAGACCAATATCAAAATTATGCGTTCTCGGTAAAATCTTTGAAAAAATAGTGACCGAAAAAATATATGAGTCAGTCAAGCACTACATTTCAGATAGTCAACACGGCTTCAGAAAATCAAGAAGTATAGAAACTAATATGCTAACTTTCACTGATTATTTATTACACAATATGGATAAAGGTTTACAGATTGACGTCGTGTACACTGACTTCTCGAAGGCTTTCGACAGGATTAACCATGATATCCTTATCACGAAACTTTCGGAAGTGGGTGTTCACGGCAGTCTCTTGCGGTGGATTAATTCCTATATTCGGAACCGCAGTCAGGCTGTCTGTGTCAAAGGTTGTTGTTCTGGGTTCCTGCTGATTCCCTCGGGAATACCACAAGGCTCCCATCTAGGCCCTTTGTTATTCTCGTTATATATTAATGATATAGAAACAATCTTTAAAAATTCAATGTTCCTACAATATGCCGATGATACAAAAATATATCGCGTTATTAAAACAATAGATGACTGCAATAAACTACAACTAGATATCGAAGCTTTATCTTACTATTGTGACTGTAACCAAATCACTATTAATATTGATAAATGTTCCGTTATCTCATATACTCGCAACAATAAGAAAAAGATTACTTATAATTATGTTTTAAATAAGTACAACCTAAGTCGTGTCGAAACAGTAAGAGATCTCGGCATACTGATGGATCATAAACTTTCTTTCAATCACCACATTGATGTAATTCTGCAAAAAGCTTTTCGTAACTTAGGTTTCATTAATAGACAAATTAAGCAATTTAAAAAACCCCAAACACTTTTGATTTTATATTTCTCATTTGTAAGGTCACTTCTGGAATTTGGTTGTTGTGTATGGAATCCTAATTACAAACTTCATGAAAATCGCATCGAGAAAGTACAAAAAAAAGTTATAAATACTCTTAACTACCACTTTAATAATACAAACCTTGATTACGTCAACTCTCTTAAAAAACTTAGTATCCTCAGCTTAGCTGATCGTCGCAAGTTCATCGATGTTTTGTACATTTATAAAATTTTAAATAACAAAATAGATTGCCCTTACCTACTCTCTAAAATATCATTTACTGCACGTGCCCGGCTACCCGTTCGTTCCTGTCGTAAATTTAATATTTTTGTTCCACCGCACTACACAAAAAACTATGCTCTAAATAGCTTTATCCCACGAGCACTAAGCTCCTATAATAAACAATTTTCTGATATAGATTTGTTTGGGATTTCCTACAATAAGTTTAAAAAAAGGTTGTTTCTTAAACTTGCATAAGCTAACTAATACTGTAGATTTAATTTATGTTGCTCCTTTTAATTTTTGGATTTGCTCAGACATTTTTAAATACCTATATTTAAGCATATTTGTATCTTAAACTTAGCACATAATATTATAAGCGTTACACCTACATATTGCAATTTTCGGCACTGTTTGTCTTTTATGTAGTAAAACTATATTATATACTTACTATGTTATATCTATGACTGTTTGATGCCAAAATAAATAAATAAATAAATAAATAAATAAAAAAGAAAAATCGACTTTGTTTTATAATATGCAGTGATGTTTGTTTACGCGTACATTATTAAATTATATTATCCAACATTATATGATGCTGAATGGATACATAGACCGTGGAGCGGCGTGAAAATACTTCGAATGTGTTATAGCTTTGTGCGGTGTACTTCACACACTCACACAGGATCATTAAACAGTATCAACGCTATTTTATATCCGGGCTCGGATTGTCAGCCGAATGTGAAAGTGTGTGGGGTGACAGTCGGTTGGTAGTCGGTTGGTAGGTTACCGCGGGACGGACGGGCTGTGCGGTGACTCACCGACGAGGTTGTGAAGGTTGTCGATGACCACCTCGGTGTTGTAGGTGGCGTCCACGGCGCGCTGCAGGAACTGCGTCCACGTGTTCAGCTCCGCCTCCTGTCAACAAGCGTGTCGGTCATGAGTGAAGCGACCGTACAGACGGCCATTATAGTGGGTACCTAGTAGAAGGGCAACGTATCATTGAACCTTATGACTACATGTTACATACACGTCGCAGGACGAGCGCCGCCGCCCGGAGCGGTCTAGCCGGCGCGCGCCGCCCCGGGCAGATCTCGTAAACATGAAACCAGACGTTTCGTTTACTAAATGGCCATGTTATATTGCAACTTCACTTTAATGCAATGACGAATACAGGAGGCAGACCCAGCAAAGTATGAAAGTAATACCTAAACAATGCCCTGTGTAGGTATTATATTAACGATACCTAAATATATAGACTTCAGTCGATTTAAGAATCATTATTGTTTTCAAGCTTGATGATGGTTGCGTGTGGTGTTTAATGTTCGTTGTCGTGAGCGTCGTGAGCGTCGGTCATCAAACGCCTACGCTGGGCAAAAGTTAGTGTGAAGGGGGTTTAATATGAAGGTTCTCAGAGTCATCTCAGTAGAAAACATCGTCTACGTTCATTGATAATAAGATTTTCCGACACAAGACGGACGACGATTGCCATTAAATATTTATTCAGCATTAAGCCATTCCAAAAAAAAAAAAACGATTATGCGTATTGACACAGAGCAAAATCACCATCACCACCAGCCTGTACCTATCCGTCCACTACTGAACATAGGGCTCCCTCAATAAACGCCAAGACGGCCGATCCCTTGCTACTAGCATCCAACACGGACCGGCCACTGCACGGAGATCGTCTTCCCATCTAGTTTGTGGTCTTAGAGGAATATATTATGATATGTAAATGTTAGCTCCACACCCGACGACCAGCTAGGAGCTCCTAGTAACCGAAACCATACTTTTCTCGCCAAGCGGAGCGTGCCATTTGATCTAAAACACTTCACTTGAAAATAAATTCAACAAATGTCGTTAGCGTAGCTTGTTCAAGCGCTAAAAAACATTTAAATGACCCAAACGGAATAAAATTCATAGGAAAGTGTTTTTGAAGCGCGGCGCTTTGTTATCGAGAACTGTTGAATTATCGCCGTTGAGCCTTGGACGTTTAATCGAATTGAGCGGAACACGGAACTCATTGGACTCATGTTAACTATAGGTCTATTCTACTCTATATCATATCTACAGTCTACAGTAGTACGCTAATAGTATTCTAAATCACACGGTGTAACACGAGCTCCGGGCCCTACTCACGGGTCACCGGTAACCGATATCGGGTAAGTAGGGATGGTCCGTCGGAAGCCCCTCACGCGGCTTCAGGTGTCGGGTGTACTTCCTCACATCGATCGCGGTAATCCCCGCGTCCCCATTACCACCACGTCTCCGCTGCAACATCTAGTAACATCATTAGGCCAAAGAATATACAGTAACTATTTGATCGACAAGTTTGATTTGAAAAATTCTATTAGTACCTATTTTATACCGCCTGCTGTAGATCTCTTTACGTACCCGTGAATCACGTTCGGTGATAAATATCGATCCATACGTGTTCTGCCATCTTTACGAGCCAACACGTCACACGAAACGCCGTGCGCCGGCGCATACTGGCCGGCGGCCAGTCGAATAGCCGCTAATATTTATCTTACCGATCATTTGTGATGATTTAACTCAACGAAAATTAGTGAGCAGATGAATATGTTTACAATGTTTACAGTATATCATAATTTGGTAAACATCATACAAATGATTGTAAACGATAATAATATACTTTAGTAAACAACGTGTTTTTTTAAATTTTATAGAAGAGAGGGAAAACGGGCAGCCGAATCGGGCAGTCGGTATTGAACGACAAAAAGTACTTAAAATTTTCAGTCTCCAATGACAAATATTTCGTAGGCCCACAGTTTTACATCCTCACTGTTGTTTGTTGTTTCGTTGCCGGAATGATACCTTGCTGTTAGTATTGTAATCATTTGCTGAGGGTGGTGCATACTCAGATATTAGTTGTTTTAAATTTTCATGAACTCGTGAAACAAAAATCAAAATCGACAGAAGCTTGGGCGTAATTTATTTAATTGTAGAAGTGTAATAATAATTGACCATAATATTGTGTCGGCTGTGATAGCACGTGCCGCGTGCCGGTCTCGCTGGTCGCTGGGCAGCAGGCGACCGGCGACGTATTAATAGTAGTGACGGTCAGGGCCGCACTATTTCGGCCCTGCTGATGTCACGCCCCCGCGGGCCCCGGCGGGACACATGCCACCACTTGACACACGCCTTACGTCACGTGACACGTCAATTGGACCGATACAAGATACCCGTTACAATTATATCACTAATATCACCCAAGTAAAAAAATCAAATCGATCGTTTCACTACAAACGGCGAGCATGTATCGATCTTGCGGTCTTACTCAATCAGTACGCAATACTCAGTAGGACTTTTAGATACATTTTGATAGCTTTACTGATATTAAATATGAAAAAAAAAAGATTTACAAGAACATCAATATCATCAGTAGACCGCATCTGTCCTAGATTATTAAACGATTACAACCTCGTTGAAATAGACGAAATCGCAAAGTAAATTTTGTAAGAGCACGCAAAGTATTTTAGCAAATTGTTTCTTGCATAATTTACTTGTTAGTAAACGTCGAGCAATCAGTGAACGCCCTAACACCGCGATACCGATGGATCAACAAACCCTGCTGATTACACCGCCCGCCGGCCGCCGCTCGCCGCTCGCCGCTCCGCACAGTCGACATGTCGTAACGTGTGTCGTGTACTATAGTGCACTCTCTGTGCACACTCGGGAGCGAGCGACCGGCGACATGTCGACTGACGACATTATAGTATGGAGAGTCAGCAACAGTGATGGATGGGCCAACTTCTTTCGGTAGACAGCTTATTTTTCTCTGATATCTCCCGGCACCTTTCCTCTGGATTCCTTGGACAGTAACATCTCCCGGCAGCTTTCCTTTGGATTCCTTGGACAGCAATATCTCCCGGCGCCTTTCCTCTGGATTCCTTGGACATCATTTTTTTTCTTCTTCTGCATCTCTTTATTATTTAATTGTTTTTCTTCTTACTTCTTATAATTTAACGATTATTATTTTTAATTCTTCTTTCGTCAATTTTATTAAAAATTTTTTTTTCTGTATCTCTTCTTTTTGTTATTTCTTCAGTTAATTTAACAATCTTAATTGTTCGTCATTTGTCGTTGTTATGTTGTTTTCTTATATACTTATTTATTTATTTCTTCATTACAATATGTTTTAATTATTTAATATAACATTATAAATTTAGTATTGATTAAAATATATTTAACGGCTCAAAGCTGCCGCAAGGCAGCACTGGCAGGGTCGCCATGTAATGAAGGAGAGAGGACGTTGGCGTCTGTATGGTTCGGGTGCCGGTATAATACTCCTTTATTATGAATACATTGTCTTAATACTAATACATATAAGTCAGTCTCAAAATAATCCTCAAAACTCTCACGAAAACGTCTCGCGTTTGACATGATCAAGTATGTGGACTATATGTCATTGAAAAACCAACTTCTAAATTCTCGTCTCTATTAGTTCAATACAATTCTTAGCATTTGCAATCGATGGGCGGGTGATCAGTCCGTTCATCGAAAAAAAAAATGTTATTTAAGAATGTATATTTTTGTCAATTCATTGTTTCCTACTTTTATTCCTAACCCATTATTTATCGTAATAATGCGTTTGCAGCCACATTATTCATGAATCTAGCCAACTCTTTTTTAATCGTATCTACTTTCCATTTTCATGTCAGTCCGGTTAAATACGTAATTAATCTACGCAATTTTCTATATGCCGGTATAATACTCCTTTATTATGAATACATTGTCTTAATACTAATACATATAAGTCAGGGCACTACACTGCGCATGTTCTATTACCGTATCGACTGGAGTCGTATCGTGAGTCGTGACGCGCGCGTCGCGGCGGTCGGCGCGGCCAGATATAAGTATGACGAACATCAAATTTAGACGTTTAATGAATGTATCCTTCGCGCCTCAACCGCCTCTACATTTATCGCTTCGACTTGATAATATCGTTTAATATACGCCATCACATCTGCTTCCGTTCGCTAAAATGTAAAATGACGTTACCGTGAAAGCGATCAACTATTATTAGCATTCTATATATTAATGTATCTGTGATTTTAGGCCACGGCTACTGTAGCCGGAGAACAGTCATTATTTTGATGGTATTGTACAGGAGCCACTAGAGTCCCTCTGCCCAGCACAACCTCGAGTTGAGAGCTAGGTCAACTGTCGTCACAGATATTGTTAGCGATGAACTCCAGAACTATGCTAATGTTATAAATTAATAAATTCAAAACAATCTCTATCTCTCTCTTCCTCTGTCTCTCGTTGTATCTTTCTTATTGTTGCTAATATCGTATAGCATATTGTTTGGACTCGACAGCTTTATGTCGCCTACTTTTCATTTGTAGAGTTATAGGTATAATAGCGTATGGCAACAGCACTATAATCGTGTAATGGCTCAGTTGGATACAAGTCAAAAATGATCTCGTCGTAACAGGCGATTAGAGTATACGAGCGGGCCGGGCCGCAGCCGGGCGCACGAGCGCACGCGGCTGCGGAGCGGGGCGGCGCGGTGCCGCGTGTGCCCGCTGAGCGAGCGGCCCGTATGCGCCGCGAGTACCTTGCACACACTACTCTACCCGTGAAGAAAATATATTAAAGATTGGCTAAAATACCTAGTCAACTATGTCAGGTAGGTATTTAATTGTACAATGAAATGATAAATCCCAATCATTTTACTATTATGGGCGCGTTGCTAATGCACCCATGACATACATGATACATCTATATTAATATCATCAAGAGGTAATGTTTGCGAGTTCGTGAGGTTGCAGGGGATAATCTGTGATATATTGAAATCATTTTGAAAATTCCTCTAACAATAAAATACTACGTTATTTGTAAGTTAAATACAAATAAGATTATATTTTTTTCCCCGTAACCCCACGGGAACGTACGCGGGCGATAAGGCGGGGCGCTGCTAGTGAGTAATAATTCACCCAAAAGCAAAGTTATTTCAAGGTAAAAAACATGTCAATCCGTTATATTTTTAAAACATATATCCCTATTTATATTAAAAAAAAAAAAAAAAAAACAATATCAAACAAATAACAATATGTCAAAATATAATTATTGTCGTGGCCCCATACGCGTCGGGAAAATAGGTCAGTGGCGGGGCAAGGTTAAGGAGCAGCGAACCGGAGCCCGAGATCACGGCCGCGCAGCCTCCGCCGACCACGCACCGCCGCGACGCCCGGCCCGGGCTCGCACGGGTTTGTTGCGCTACAGTCCACACTGTACTATGAAGGTTCAAAGTGAAAAATTACATTTTACAATATTCCGACAACAAAAATGTATTTTTATCCGGAGTCGTAGGATTAGATCTCCTGAACATATTGCAACCGCTTGTATCTTAGTTGTCAATTTGACGAGTGGGAAAATGCGGGTGCGGGACAGTTGTCAGATAAAATATAGATATTCCATAACCCAAACTATCGAAATCAATCAATAAGGCTGCCGGGCAGCCTTATACACACGAGACTAAGAAAACACGGAAATAATACGCTTATGTTCCTGTTGCTAGCACGAAGTTTCTTGAATACATAATAATATTTAACGGGACGTATCTCTCAGATAGAGGCAAGTATGTACACAGATCGCCTTAAATACAGAAGCAATCAATATTAATTACACACGCAGATTCAATCTCGGCAAAGACGGTGAGACGATATTTTTTCCCAACTGACGCAACGTGGGCGTACTTCCCATCGCCGGGGTCGTCCGGGGCGGGTCGGGGGGTGACCCACCCCACCGACACATTACCCCCCCTGGAGCGCAACATGAACATGTAACCGGGCCGGTGAGTAACACGAGTGCGTAGACCCAGTGACCTTACGACAAAGCCCTTTATACGAACTTAAGGAAATACATTTCTAGGTTTAATACTCTTTATAATATTTCGGTTCGATTCTATACTTGATAATTTACAAATAACAAATTCCATTCATGATTTTGTTATACAGCTACATTGTAGTAAACATCCACACATTTTTCCCGACTTCTACAGCATAAATATGATTTCAGCCGGTCTGTGCTGCGAGCGCCAGTCTTTGAGTGTTTCTTCAGAGTTCCGACAAACAGCTCTAGTGTTCAGGATAAAACTGTTCAGGCAGTTTATTTGTCAGGCGAATATTAATATCCAGTTAATACCAGTGTTTCTTTTGTGTTACAAAATATTGCCATACATATAATGAAGGTACATCATTATGACTCAACGCCAGTGAAAGTAGTAATGATCATATTTTGTGTGTCACATTATCCGTCTCTTACGGTTATTATCTATAGACACACTTTCTCCTTTTTGAATTGTAAATATAGCATACGTGTGTATATCATAAGTCCATAATGTAATATGGTGTTCGTGACGATGTCAACGGCTCCAGCCCGGTGGAACATGAGACCGCTATGACCCAATGTGAAGCTCCCGTCTCCGCCGGCAGGACGCCTCTCCCGCCGTGTCATTGTCACAAAGCGCGGGGATGAAGTGCGAGTGTTTGACCTCCGAGGCGAGGATTGAGGGCGTCGCGAATTAGAGAATTAAGGTGTTATTGCCGGAGCTGTCGGCGGGCCGTAGGTGTGGCGAGTGTCGGCGCGGCGTCAGATGTGCGCTGATCACTAATTGACCTCTCGCCGGAGATTGCTCCCGCTGACCCGCGGCGCCAGTAACTCACGCTTATTATCGTATGTCTCAATTTTTAGCACTTCAGTTGTTTTTAGCGCAAGTTAAAAAATCCTACCTCTATCTCAGAGCGACTTCCTAGCCAACTAAATATCGTACATTGAAGATACGAGTTCTACTCATATAAATATGGACAAAACAAATCACTAGGAACGGGAGCCATCGGTGATGATCGACGGTCGCGGTCGGCGGCTGCACGGCCACTTTAACGCTCCATCAGGTTATCTTGACACGGTCGATCGCCGGTCGAGATAGCGCCTATCTCCGATCGGCTGGGTCGCGTGCCGCATACGCGCACACACACCTACATTACACGCGAATGGACGAATATTGCCATCAATAATTTTACAATCAATACATGACATACTTTCGTTGCTACTTGCTTCTGTATTATCTACATACGAACAGACTACCAAAAGTATCGTTCTACTTTCCTCCGCCTTTCCTCACATGATATTATTGGTATGCAGCACACATGACATCGTAATTAGTAAACGATGTGATTTCAACATGCGACTGACACTGTAGCGTGCTATCACATCAGGTCCCTGGCGGGATGTGCACACGAGACGTGTCTGACCTGGTCGCACGAGTCCATCCGGCCTGGCCACACGCGGGTCCGTTTGGCCAGATTCCTTTGGACCAGCCGACGCCAGCCCCGTATAGGCGGTCGGTCGTCGGTCGTCGGTATCGTGCGCGCTACGGCTGGGCGGCTGCCAATATCATAGACCGTGCCGTTCATTGGCTAATATATATTTAATGCTTACATCAGAAAAACATTACTCTCATCAAAAAAACTCGCGGGATCTATTTACAGTCGATTTTATCCCGTTATGTATCTGATGCTGAATCGATACAGGTTAGGTGAATGAATAAAAAAATAGAACGAGGCCCTGCTGCGGCGTTTGGTCATAGCGGTGAGGGTGATGAAGGGCTACCGTATGGTCTTAGGGGTGTCCGTCATTGCCTTGGCTGGGGATCTATTGTGGGGGCTCGTGGTTTTGGTGCTCGCCGAGATGCGCCTCTTCGTTTTACAGATAAAGACATAACTCGGCGAGTCACCTAGATAGGAGAAGCTCTCATGTAGGTAGTGGTTGTGGCGAGGTAAGAGGGGGTCTTGGCGCAGTCGTCGTACAGCAAACGTATGGTCGAAGAACTGCATCCGATGCTACCGGCGTGATGCACTGCCGGATGAAACCTCTCACCCTCCGCATGATACA